>JBBMKA010000020.1:8369342-8384956 GCA_037833695.1 Sechiopsis laciniata | reverse complement strand
TTTTGGTGCGCCTTGCGCCTCAGGCTCCAGAGGGTCATTGCGCCTTAGTGCGCCTTGCGCTTTTTAAAACACTGGGCCTTAGCAAGGTAGCAAACTATTTCACGTACTGACCTTCATTATCAATCAGACCGATCCTTCATTGCATGTCCATTATTAGGTGATTATTTTTTGTTCTTGAGGTCCAGAGTTCAGGTAAGTTAAAAGCTTATGTTATCTTTTCACATCCATCGTGTCCCAGAAACACTAGGTCCAAAATGTTTAGCATGTTGTGTACAAGTATAGTTTAGCATAATCAATATTTCAAAAGGCTCGCTCAGGCATGCCTAAGCTCAAGGCGCAAGTCTAGAACCTCACCTTGTGCCTTGCCTTGAATAGGCAAGTCTCAGGTAAAAAGGCATATGCAAAAATAAGTTTCACTAATCCTAAACACAAAAAATCCTTGCATTCGAGTTTTTTTTGTTATTTATTAACTAAAAAAATACATTTACTAACCTTAAGAGTATTTTTTTTAATATTTTCACTCTGACTATACTATCTCTTCTTTAAGAATGTTCTTATATATATATAGACGCTTCACATAAAAAAAGCATGCACTTTTTTTTGCATCTTGCGCGCCTAAGCCCCAACAGGCTATTGCACCTTACTGCTCCTTCAGCTTTTGAAACACTGAGCATTATGCTGAATGGAGGCAATGGGATATATAGTAGTTGCAGAGTTTATGTCTTTGTTATCTCTGACCAAGTCACCTCTCTGTGGTTCCTGTCAGGTTACTCAGACAATGCAGATCCCCTTATCTTATGCTGAGGACATCATTGGAGTTGGAGGATCAAATATTGCATTCATCCGACGCAATAGTGGTGCCATCTTAACCATAGAAGAGAGCAGGGGGTTACCGGATGAAATCATTGTGGAAATAAAAGGCACTTCATCACAAGTTCAGATGGCTCAACAATTAATTCAGGTAATATTTAACTCTTTTCTTTGAGTAATAACTTCGTTGTTAAGAGTGTGTTATGGTTCATAGAGTTGTGATGGGGGATGCTCTGTTTCTTGTGTCATGCAAAAAGTTGTTTTTTACAAAAGAATGCAAAAAGTTACTTTTATTTCATTTTGTAACTCTTTCCTCAGCCAAAGTTTTAGCCTCATTAGAACATAGACAGTTTTTGGAGCATTATGGTTCACCAAGATTCAAGGAAAAGTTTCTTTTTTCCCAAGATTTAAAGAGCATTAAGAGCAAGATATTTCCCCCTTTCTTATGAAAACAATCCTGGACACTAATAACTTTTCGTTTCATTTTTTTAATAAGGTGTAAGGAAATATACCTTACCAGTCAGTATTAATGTATTATTGCTTGAATCCGAGGAATTACAAGAACTACTAAATCACTACTACACGATCAGTCCTCTCCCTCTCACTCTGTGATTAAGTTTCAAAGACATAAACCTTTCCTCAAAACAGAGTAAAAAACTTATACCTCCTAATACAATCAAACACTAACCAATGGGGATCACCATACAGACTTCTCCCACTCTCCTTCACGCTCACTGTGCGCTCACTGTGGTGAATTACCATTCTGCCCTCGCCTATGATAAACATAATGAAATAGATCCCTGTCATTAGACTATTTATATTATTATTTTTAAATTGAGGGTATTTGTAACATAGATGTAGTGTCTTTCTAATGTTTCATAGAACTAGTTGCTTTCGTAGTTTACCCATGCTTTCTATTGTTGTTAAGTGATGCGTCAGTTTCTTGACGGTTATTGTAAATTGAAGTAAGCTCAAAATAAATTTAAAATTAATATAATGAGAATTTGTTTTCTCAGTGGAATATTTACCTTACATAAGAATTGGAATCAGTCTTACCAATGTTCTTTTCGTAGTTTCTCATCTTTCTGCCTGTTATAGACGGTAAATATGTGTGTCAGTGTGTGTACTTGTGTTCCATTGCAAATCCCCTTGCTTTGCTTTCACCTATCGCTAAGGTCATCCGTTCATTTTTGCCTGGAACACACAACTTGAAGAAGTAACACTGTCCTATACAGTCCTTCAAGTTTGTCTGGCACCTGCACCCTCTTTTTCATTTTTGTCACTCCTTATGGAAAGGAATGGTTAATATTGACTTTTTCATTGTTTTTCTTGGTTGTAATTGTTCAAACTCTCTACCAGAGTGTTAGGCCTCCTGTCAAGTATGTGTGCCAAAGAAAAGGGCACAAAGGGAATTAATTGTACATCTGATAGTTATGCTCACATGCGAGACACGCATGTTTTTCATTTCTTTGGTTAGGGCATTAGGCTTGTTTAGAATTGTCTTGAGAGAGGTCCCCAAGGAGCAGCCTCGTTCGTTGGGGCTTGGAGTTTCTAAAGTATGCTTCTTTGGAGGTCTTAGGTTCGAGATCCACAAGTGAATTTAATTGTAAAATTATTTGATGTCTCTCGGGTTTAGAGAAGCGAGCTCCGATTCCTGGTCATTAAAAAAAATTGTCTAGGGGAGTAATCAGTCGACCATCATGGATTGGTTGCACACCTTAGGGCGCATTTTTGTGATCCAAATACACAATTGTAAGGTAGTTTCTGTACAGAGAGCCTTTTTGTTTGCATCTCCTTATCAGTTCAGTGTTCTCTTGTTGTTGGTACTTCCTAGTTTCAATAGGCATTTTGTAACTCTTTCATTCATCAATGAAATGCTTTCTTTCTTATACAAAGAAAACTCCTCCATTTTTTATGTGAACTTTTTTTCTTCGTTGCTCTGATTCCCAAGAGATCTCAACTCAAATGGCCCTATGAATTTAGATAATGCATCTGTTGATGAGCAAAAAGCAGACGAATGTTTACATATTTATGATCTTCTTCCTTGTACTTGTAGGAGGCCTTGAGTGGCCCTAAGGAACCAGTAAGCAGCTATGGCAGGTATGACACGACAGGCTTGAGGTCATCGTACTCTCAATTGGCTGCTTCAGATTCATCTTTCGGCCAATTGGCTGCTCCGGGTTCGTCCTACTCCCAATTGGCTGCTCCAGGTTCATCTTACTCCCAATTGCCTACTTCGGGTTCATACAGTTCCTCTTTATCTTCACAATCATACGGTGCATATGGGTCCTCCGGCTTAGGAGGCTACAGTACCTTCAGGCTCTGAATTGACTGATCTGCAGATTCGTATTCACTCGAATTTGATCTGCTTCGGAATTAATTGTTAGTAGGATGAATGAATTATGTTCGAATGTAGTTCTTGTAAAGTTGGCCTAAAATAGTTGAAAAAAATAACGTTTTTTACTCTCTCTGCCATATTGAAACTGGTTCAGCTGGGTAGAGATTTGTCTTGTGTTTTATATCTTCCTTTTCCTTTTTCTGTGTATTTGTTTTTGAGTCGGCTTTTTATTAGTCGCTTCAGGTCATCAAATTTTCTTAACTTTTTTTTCCCACCTTGAAGAATTGGAAGGATAATACCAGGAATTCATATATGTCTATTTTTATTTAGGTTAAAATATCATATTGGTTCTTATTTTGGGCTCTAAATTTTAAAATGTCTAGTTTTTAGTAGTTGTATTCTATTGGTTAGATTTTCTTTAAAAAAAAAAAATTACTCTCTACTAGTTTCACATTTGAAACATTTAAGATTTTTTTTTTAATTTAATAAAGACATTTAAGAAACCACAAGGTTTGGTGGCCTGAAGATTTCTTTGTTTGGTGGTAATTTAATTCAATGTTATGGTCATGAATTCGATTTTGTAAATTGGTATTTAGTTTTCATTTAATTGAGAGTAGTCCTATCCTCTATGTATGATTTGTTGTTCTCTCTCTTTCAATTTGTACTTAAAAAAACAATAATTTTTTGTATCATTCTTTAAACGAAAAATAAAGACATTTAAGGTTTATTAATCTAATTACAGAGAATGTATTTGATTAATTATAAACCGAACAAATTAAGTTTTAAGACGTTTAAGTTCATCGGAAGTAGAGATGTCCACGGGACCAAGTGGGGAACGGCCTTCTCGTCCTTGCCACTTAACTTAATTTTCGTTCCTAGAAAAATCCCTTTTTTTTCTTGGTGATCAAGTTTTCCGCGGAGATTTTTCAAAAATAAAAAAAAAAATCCATTTTTTTATATATTTTTTTGGACAATAATTTTAAATAATCAGATTTTAAAAAAAAAAATCTATAAGTTTCAACTATGTTAATTATTAAAGAAAAATATTCATATGCATAGATAATTTTATTAACAAATATATTTCTATTTGAAAATTAAAGTGATAAAAAAAAGTAAACGGGGCGGGGATCGGGGAAACGAGGATGGGAAATACATTCGCCGGCCCCGATTAGGCCATTCGCCTCCGTCCTCGGCCCCGTTCCCCATCTAATCGGAAATTTCCTGTGAAAAAAATAGACATTTCTAATCGGAAGTTGTTTCAAAGAAAAAAAGTTCATAAAAAAATAGACATTTATTGATTTATGTCAGATAGGTATGTTTTTTTTTGGATAATGTTATTATTATTGTTATTTTAAAGATTTAACAACTACTGAAATTGATGAATTTGAATTTATGACCTTTTGTTGGCATTTCTATATTCATTTTTAGTTGTGGTTAAATCACTTAGTAATTGCAATAAAAACTATAGGAATGTTATCTAATTACTTACTAGTTTTCTAACAAAAAAAATCTAAAAAAATTAAGTCGAGCATAGAACGTGATTAACAAGTTCGAAGATTAAACAAGTATTTTAGACCAGTTAAAAAAAAGTATTTTAGATATTAATAAATTTAAAGGAAAAATACTTCTTAGTCTTGGGTGTTTGATTGTCATATTTAAGGAGAATTTACTAATTTCTCATCGAAAATTTACGTTCAAACGAATTTTTATTAACTCTTCATTCTTTTTATTTTTAAAAATAACTCATCATTTTTAACCATTGATTTTTAATAATTTATTTATCACTACTTAATCATTTTTAACCACTTATTTTTAATAATTCATTTCAAATCAATCAAAATAACTTATTTTTAACTACTTATTTTTAATCTTTTAGTTTTTTAACCACTCAAAATAACTACTCATTTTAAATCTACATCCTAACAAAGTTTTAACTCTAACTCCTCTACACAAAAATCACATCCAAACGAGTTTTTAGCTACAACTCTCAATTTTTAACTACTCAATATAACTCCAGGTGTGTTTGTTTTTAGTATGAAAGAGTGGAGTGGAGTGGAAAGAAGTGGTTAGTAGTAGTTTGGAGTGGTTAACTACTCGTTTGGAGATTGAGGTTAATAGTAGTGGAGTAATCGACTACTTGTTTTGGGAATTGAAGTTAATAGTAGTTGATATAATTTTTGGGATTAGTGTTAGTAGTGGTTAAGTGATAAATTTTGTTGGGATGCAAACAAAGTTTTCCTCATTGGTTAGATGAGCAAAAAAATATGGGTATATAAGTGATGACAACCATCTCCATTGATCTGAGTCCTTTTGGGAGATACCCAAAAATAAAGCAATGGGGGTCTAGGCCCAAAGTGGACAATATCATATCAATGTGGGAATTCATGTAGGGTTGTCATCCTTATCAATTGGTATCAGAGTCTTGCCCCAAACATAACCATGTCTGTAGAACACTCCGGATAGGACAAAGACGTTTGGAGCTCCGAGACAAAAAATTGTGGTAGCTCTATTAGACTGGCGGTGTACTCTCAGGAGAAGTCGGTAGAACACTCCGGATAAGACAAAGACGTTTGGAGCTCCGAGACAAAAAATTGTGGTAGCTCTATCAGACTGGTGGTGTACTCTCAGGAGAAGTCGGTAGAACACTTCGGATTGGACAAAGACGTTTGGAGCTCCGGGACAAAAAATTGTGGTAGCTCTATCAGACTGGCGGTGTACTCTCAGGAGAAGAAGAGTTTGGTCTGGATGTGAGTTAGACAAATTAACTAGCGGTGTACTCTCAAGAGAAGAGGAGTTAACAGATTGACTATTTGAGGGAAGGCTCGATCTTTGTAGGGTTGTCATCCTTATCAAATTTGATTTGAAGTTTGATAGAGTTGGATAGAAGGTTTGATGAGTGGTTAAATAAGGTTAAGAGATGATCGTTTACTATCAAATACAGAGTGGTTTTTTATCGGAATGGTTAACTAATCCTCTTCTCCAAAAAATAAACATACCCTCAAGCTAAATACTCCTTAAATATTGGAAAACAAATATCCCCTAGGATGTAGTTTCAATTGAAATTAAAAAAAAAAAAAATGAAAAAAAAATCAATAGCAAACACTTTTTTTTTTCTTTTCTTTTTTATAAACATTTTCAGATTTAGTTATTTGAATAAATTTTAATTTTAGTATTTGAGATAAAAAAAAAATGTTAGTCACATGATACGATAATAATTATATTAATTTTAATATATTTATGAAATGCTTATTTTAAATTGACTTAAATATATTTAGAAAAGGAGATAGTATAAACATGAATTCATAAAACACAAGAATGAAAATCCAACATGATTAGGATTAGGGGCAATTCACCCTGGACTACCCAATTCAATCCTTAAGGGTTGAGTTAGGTGTTAATCATATTTAAGTTAAATTGAGTTATAGTTTTATAATTTTCGTTGGCTTACTAACTTTTGAATAAAAAATTCATATAACTTTTGAATATTTTTTTTATGAATCAAGAGTAATCATGCCTATCTCTAGACTAGATGCTGGAGACATCGAACCTAAAACTTTGAAAAGAGCATACTTTCAAAACTCAAGTCTTTAATTAGTGTGCAACCACTTGGAGACAACTTTTAAATACTTATACCCAAATGTTGTTGAATAAAAAGAACTTGAATTTACTGAATAGGTCAGTGGTGCAATAATTTCATTGTTTGGTTGTAAACCATGTTGTATTTGTTCCCCTGTACTAAAAAAATAAAAAACTTAGAATTTAATTAGTTAATCTAACCGTCAAGATATGATTGAATATAATAATAATGTGTTTTTTTATTCTTTCTAAAAAAGCAAAACTCCGTAGAAAGCCTATTTAAACATTATTTTATTAAAATATATATTACCGCACGAAATAGATAGAATTTCATTTTAAAAATATGTTAGTTTCTTTAGAAGGAAAGAAATAAGAGATACCAATCACAAGTATAACACATGATTCTTTAGAGAAGTTTCAACATAGAAACTAAAATTTAGAAAAAAATAAAAATAAAATATATTGAATCCTTATGAAACCTAGAGATCTAAACTGAATTTAGAAGATTGTTACGTACATGAAGGTTTTAAAAGATATGATCCAAAAAAAAGAAAGGTTTTAAAAGATAAAAATTGTAATAAAATAAAAGATGAAAAGAAAATCAATCGTTTAAGTTTGTGTTATATTTTATTTTATGATGCCAAATTAAGAATAAAAAATTGTTTTTTTTTAAAAAAATAAAGCTATCTATTTCCTGGAACACAATGGCGACATTTAGAAACAACAGATTATATTTTGGTTTAGATTTTTAATATTTCTCATCTAAAAAAACTATTAAAAAATTTGAATTTGTTTATCAATTTAAAATTCCAAACAGATAAATGAAAAGATTTTAGAATATCCACTAAATTTTTTAAAATTCTTTTTCAAATATAAAAGATAATCGACAAACCCAATATTGATATAAAAAAAAAATTGTACGATAAAATATTTTGAATCTCTTTATTAAATTTAAATTCCCTATCTAAAAAGGGAAAGGAAACTGAATGTACTATAAAAATAGTTTCCGCCCACACAATGCCCCAATCCCATCTTTTTATCACACATTTTACGAACCCTCTTTTGTTTACACTCTTTGCTTAAGCTTCTTTTCCAAAGCTTAAGTAGCATTAACACAATGGGTAGCTGGGATGTTGTAAGCATGTTAGCGAAACGCTCTTTCGGCGAAGTGTATTTAGCCAAACAAGAACCGGCCTATTTCTCGAAACAAGAACCAACCTATTTCGCCATCAAAGCAGCCCATGTTGAGCGTTGCTCTACATTGTTGAAGGAAGAACATATTTTGAAACACTTCATTGGATGTCCAGAAATCGTTCAATATTTAGGGAGTGAGATAACTGCCAAACCGAACTCTTCAAAAACCATTTACAATTTGAAGTTAGAATACGCTGGAGGAACTTTACACGACTTGATTAAAAAAAGGAAGAAGCTCCTCGAGATCGAGGCGAAGGAGTATCTGAGAATGATACTTAGAGGGCTTTTTGAGATTCATAGCAAAGGATTTGTGCATGCCGATCTCAAGCCACGCAACATTCTTGCGTTCCCTCAAAGTAATGGCAAGATGAAGCTGAAGATTGCTGACTTCGGGCTTTCCATGAGATGTGGTGACATGAATGAGAAGGATCGTTTTGAATTGTTCAAGTTTAAAGGAACCCCCACGTATATGTCTCCGGAATCAGTTACGTCTCCGGAATTTAATACGGCTCTTGATATATGGTCCTTAGGCTGCACTTTGATTAAGATGGTGTCTGGAAAGTCAGTTTGGAGACATTGCTCAAATCGCACCGAATTGATAACGAAACTCGTGCTTGACGCGGAAGTACCGAAAATACCTAACGAGTTGTCGAGAGAAGGAAGAGATTTCATTTGGAAGTGCTTTAATCCTGAACCTACTGAAAGATGGACGGCTGATATGTTACTCCAACATCCATATTTTAAAGAAGAAATAGAAGTGCCTAGCTAGGGAGATTATTTATATGCCTCATGATGAAACGTACAATATTAATCAATTTTAAAGAAGAGTTTTATTATATATCTCAAATACAATGCAAGTAAAGAGAAGGGTTTTTTTATTTATTTATTTTTTTTTTAAAATTTAAATTTTAATTTTTAATCAACACAGCTTCTCTTTATATAAAGATTTGTCCACAAAGATGGTTAATATCCCAGTAGCAGATTTTTATTTTCATTTTAATTTGTATGAGCTGTTGTATTCGGTTGGTAATTGATCAATAAATTTCTCTTTTGCTCTATTTTCAAACTAAATTTAATTTCATTTAAGAAATGGCAAACATCAACAAAACTATATGAAATTTTTTACCAACTCGATCATCAAGTTTTTTTTTTTTTTTTTTTTTTTTAATTTTTTTTTTTTAATATTTAAATTTAAATTATAATTTTGATACCTATGCTTTTGAAAAAATAAAAATTAGATTTTAGTTCCTATAATTTAAAAAACTAGAATTTAGTTTAACCTAAAAATCAAGAAAAATTGAACCATTGGTTTTACCTTTTATTGGACATTGGTTTAGTTCATTTTTTTTGTCAAATTGACTGGATCGATTCGATTTTCAATTTAACATAAAACCGACGAAAATCGAACGAATATCACCCTATTATAAATAATGGAAAGAGATGAAATAATAGGCCCACGAAAAAAATTTCAACCTCGATTGAATTATTAAAATAAAAAAAAAAACCACTCATTGAAAGGGTCAAGATTAATCCTTTTAGGCTACATTATATTAACTTGGTGGTCCAAATGCTCGGAAGGGCAATTTCATGAATAGAGATGTCTCTTTCGAATCCCCAATTAAGCAGGGAATGGGGCCAGGGACGAGCGGATTCCCTATTGACTAAAGTGACAAGGAATGTATTCTCCATCCCATTCCCCGATCACCATCCAGTTGATTTTATTTTTAATATTTTTTCTTTATTTGACTCCTTTAATTTTTAAATAAAAATATATTTGTTGGTGAATGCATATGAATATTTTTCTTTAATAATTAACTTTATAGTTGTTTTCTAAGAAAATTTAATTATTTGAAATTATTGTCTAAAAAAATATATAAAATAGTGGAAAAAACTAAAAAAAATAGAAAAAAAAAATCTCCACGCGGAACTCGATCTCTACCGATTCCTCACGGGAATCCTCGCCTCGATTCCTGGAAAAAAAAACCCGGCATTTTTGGAGAGACAAAAATTAATTTTGGTCCGGCCGTGAACATCTCTTTTCATAATTTGGATACCAAAGATTTCCTATAATACTTTTTCCAAAAAAAAAAAAAAAACAAATGTTAGAAAGAAGTCAGCAGTTTAATTGTTTGGTGGGCAAGCCACGCAGGGATGAACTGTACGACTTCTCACTTCCGACCGACGAATTCCAACTTCCATCGCTCCGAACAATCCCAACCCTCGAAGACGAAGACCATCTTCTCCGGCCATGACGGAATCGATCAAGTTCAGTGTGCTTTCCAGTCTGTTCGATTGGATTCAGCGGAGCAAATCCTCCGGCAAGAAGCGTTCCAAGTTCCGTAAGTTTCTCGACGCCTTCTGCTCTCCCTCTGACTATTTTTCCGCTATCCGATTGATTCTTCCCAGCCTCGATCGAGAGCGCGGGACCTATGGCCTCAAGGAATCCGTGCTCGCCACTTCCCTCATTGACGCCCTTGGCATGTCTAGAGAGTCTGATGATGCTCTTCGTCTTATCAACTGGCGAAAAGGTGGTGCTAGGGCTGGTGCTAATGCCGGTAATTTCGCTCTTGTTGCTGCTGAGGTGAGGCTTTGTTTTTGTTTTAGTTGATGAAAGTTAATTTGTGTGCTTTCGTTGAATGTTTTGGAGTTGTTTGTCTCAATGATGATGGGTTGTTTTTTTTCATCCATTCATTTTGGGTTTTGCTTTTGTAAATGTAAAATGAGGATGGTCTAAGCATTCATCCACCTTCAGTTTACTCAAACTTGATAAGGATGACAAACCTAACTAAATCTCCACGTTGATATGATATTGTCCACTTTGGGCATACATCTACTTTCACCACTTATATATCCATGACCTTCTTCTCATTCGACCACTGTTGGACAACTTTGTTTGTATCCAACAATCCTTCCCTCGAACAAAGTTCTACCAAGTCTCTAGGGGATCGTCTTCTGTGTTCGGCACTCGAGGATTCATATCCTCCCCTCGAAAAAATTTCTCCCCTCCCCTCGAATAGTCAAGAGCATCATCAAAAGACAAAAAGAAGTTGTTCCAAACAAACACAATCGAGCAAGAGCTGTCAGAATTCATCCGAGAAGGTAAATTACCTTTTCTTCTTGAAGTTACGGTGATCGTGCTCCCCTCTATCAATACAGGAGAGATAAAGAAAAAGAAAAGAGATACGGTGATCGTGCCATTAGCTGGTGTTTGTTTCTTCTTGAAGTTATTTTCCTCCTTAAAGATAAGGAGGACCTACCCTACTCATTTGTGGACTCTATATCTCATCTTGCATTAGCGTGGAGCAAGATCTCCCCCTTTTTGTGATTATAGTCTTAGCTATTTATTTGCAAACTGGCATTGTTTCTTGTAAATGTCCATTTTATTTTGTACTCTTTCATGTTATCAATGAAAAGTATCGTTTCCTATAAATTTTTTTTATTTCCTCGTTTTTTAAATCTAAATTTGAGTCTTCAAATCGTAAGTTGCAACCATTCCCAGCGCATCGCATCTCCATAAAATTTTGTTCAGATTTTCACCAATCCTCTTGCAAAGTATACAATACTAAGGACCCTTCACGAAAGACACCTTATTCATCACCATATCCTGTGCACCTTTTTGGGTGAAACAGGATAAATGAAAAACTTTTGAAAATTTCATATTTCAAAATTCAGATCAAGGACTAATTAAGCAAGAAATAAATGGTTTGCAAGGGAAACCATCCAATGAGACATGCAAGGACACCACAAACAAATTTCTTCCCTGACGGCCTCACCTTAAATTTCCCCCATCAGAGACAAGAGGCTTTTGGCCTTCGATGCTTCTCTATCGATTGAATCACGCTTAAAACTCAGATGATGAGTGGGACTAGGACTCTTAAACAACAACACCTCTGATACAAATTGATATTTCACTAACGACAAGTGGTAAGATTAGGAAAAACTCGACAAAGGGGTCATATTTTTTATATAAAACTACTTGAACGTGTGGTATTTCATAAACAAAAATATACAATCCCTAAATCCTAAGATACTTGGTGTCACAATTTTAATAATCCCAAAATCAGAGATAGGACTTGACAATGAAGCCATTTGGGCTAGAGCGTTTTTCTTTCCAAGGGGTTATAGACTTACAGTCAATAGAATCTCCTCCGTTGAGAAATGAACTACAAATGCTCTATTATCAGAATTAGATTTTGCCTTTTAACTAATATTTAATGGCACAAACCTTACACCAGAGAGGCTAGAGTGAATACTAGCAGTGTTTTAAGTAGCCCTCCAGGTGTGCGCCTGGATGCACCTAGGCACAAGTCACATGTTGGGCGCCTCCCCTTGGAGGTTGATAAGGCGTGCGCCTCACTGCGCCTTTCGTGAAACCCAGGTTGTGGTAAGGTGTGCTCCTTGGGGCTTGTTAATTTTAAAGGGGGTGTTTTTTTTTTTTTCGAATATCCAAAATCGCGATTAAATTAAAAAAAAAACCACTTAAATACAAACACAAATTCATGATTGTCTCAGCCTCTCTTAAATCCCCTTCTTCGTTCATTTTCACACAAAACCCCCAATTCGCGATTTTCAGCCCTCCATTTTTGGCAAGTATGATCCTTCGAACATAGATTTCCTTTTGGTTTTCAGGGCATTTTCGTTGAGTACGAGAGTTTTTTTTTTTTTTTTTTTCCTTTCATTTCAATCTTTCACTTGTGTTCAAAATTATATATCTATGTATGTTATTGTATATATAATATATATCATATATGTATTGTATATCTATTATTAGGCTGATTTTATATTTTATGGTGGCTGATGTTATGTACATGTATTGTGAAATCCTCGACATTTATATTATGTATTAGGTTTGTGTACTACAAGTTTGCATCTACAACAACTACTATTTATCATGGCTGATGATGGTATAAGAAAAGACCCAGCTTGGAAATATTCTCGACTGGAAAATGTCAAAAATGTTAATTCTATGGTATGTAGATTTTGTTCTAAAGTAAAAAAAGGCGGTGGACGAACTTAGAGCATGTATGTTAAAGAGAAATGAGATCAAAGAGCAAAGAAATTTGATCACTCCTAAAAATGATTGTACATTTGAAAATGAGGATGAAGATGAGGATGATATTGATTGAGTTGGTAATAAGAGGTTGTCGATGTCTCCAAGGGGTGGCGTGGTGGTCGAAGGCTTGAGCTTTGAAAGTGTGCTCTCCTCAAGGTTCCAGGTTTGAAACTCACTTATGACATTAATTTGTAGACACTTCCTGTGTCTCCATTCCATTGACGTCTCCCGGTGCCTGGCCTAGGGATGGGCATGGTTATCCCGGGTATAGTGGAGTGAAGTTTTATTTTCTCGGTTTACAAAAAAAGAGGTTGTAGATGTCAATGTCATTAACAAGTTCAAGCTTTAAAAAAAGGCAAAACAAAAGGGTTTGATGGATTGTCCCCAAGGGGTGGCACAGTGGTCGAACACTTGGGTTTTGAAGGTATGCTCCCCTCAAGGTCCCAGGTTTGAGACTCACCTATGACATTAATTCGTAGACACCTCCAGCGTCTACATTTTTTCGATGTCTCCCGGTGCCTGCCCTAGCGACGGGCATGGTTACCCTGAGTGTAGTGGAGCGAAGTTTTGATTTCCCAGTTTAAAAAAAGAGGGTTCGTTGAATTCTTATTTTATTCGAAATCCAAAGATGTGATTCAAAATCAGAAGGATGATTAAGGAAAACAAACAACATTGAATGTTGCTTATAAGAAGGAGATGAGAGAGAATGTGATCCAAAAAGTTGTTCGATGGTTTTATGATTATGAAATACCCATGCTTGTAATGATGATAGCTTTAGACCAGTGTTTTAAAAAGCCCACTAAGGCTAAAAAAAAGCCTAAAAAAGCCCGAGGCGCACTCCTTGCACCTTACCTCGTAAAAGTCCAGCGCATTTTCATCCTATCTCTTACATAGGATGGTGCATTGATAGATTCAATGAACATTGTCATCTTTTCAATGATAGATCAAAAGAGGTGTGCTTTTTAAAATGCGTTGCGAAAATGAATGGAGAAGGAATTTGAGAGAGGCTTGAGACAATTGTGAATTTGTGTTTGTATTTAGAGTATATTTTTTTTAAGGCTTTCGCAATTTTGGATATTTGAAAAAAAAAAAAAAATTAAAACAACAGTATAACTGCGTCGTTTTTTTGTTAGGCATGTTATCTTATTTGGACTTTTAGGAGAGAGAAGTCTTTGAGTGATGGCTGAATGTTGAATCATAATGCGCAAACATGCTTGTTACTTGGTTAGAAAAACTAGAGTGTTAATATGAAGGATATGGTCTAAATATTTGTGATTTACATATACTTATTATCAATAGATTTGTTACCTCTTTTTCTTGCTGCTATAGGTATTGCAACGCAGGCAAGGAATGACCCCTGGTGGTCTAACAATTAAAGAATTGAATGATTTGCTGGACCGTTTGGCTTCAAGTGAAAACAGGTTAAACCTAATAACTCATCGATATATGTAGATTGACTATTTGTTATTCGTTATTCGTAGAAAGCCCGACTAGCGAGCTTTGATTTTCTTTCAAACCACATTTGCCTGGGAGAGGGATAAAATATGGGGAGAGAGGACTTGTATGAAGTAGGTACATGCAAATGATTAATAAATACTAAACGAATAAACAAGAGTATACACACCTAAACGATTAATACATATTAATTGAATAAACATGACTTTACACCAAGTTAAATCATATTTCTTTTCTTAATTCAATAACATGTATTGGTGGGGATTCTAAACCATAACCTCTTAGTTTTAAAGGTGTACATTATGTTCGTTGAGCTCAACTTAAATAACCAAACAAGTAAAAAAAAAAACTTAAACAACCAATAAACCCAAAAGTTTAAGTTAATAGGTTGGGGTAAATTTAGTTATATCAACATTTTAACACTCCCCTTCATTTGTGAGCTTGGAATTTGAAAAATGTCCAACAAATGGAAATTGTTATTAATTGGGGAGGAAACGATTTGGGTTTGAACATTATGTGTTCTTGCAGTGTACGGTAGGCTAGGAATGAGCTAAGTTAGTGCATACAAATAGACATACTCTCCCAAGTTGTAAACTAGATAAAACCTGCCGTTGTGAAAGAGGTTAACATTGATAGGGTTGGGTTTGGGGCACAAAATTTCAAGGTTTGGATAAGGCTTCAAAAGTTTTAGCACAATGGACAGTATTGTTAATCATTCAAGTTTAATAATAACGACCAAAGGTGCTAAGCTGCTCGGCTGGGAAGGTTTAGTGCGAAACATGAGACAATATGTGCCTTTTGAATAGTTGTAGAAGAAACTATTGTCAAGATAAAAACGAGAGAGTTGAAGGGCCAACCTTTGAGTTGTTTGGCTTTTGTGCTAATGGGCAAAGCGGCTTTAAAGAGTTATTGAGAGAAGCTAGCCTTTTGTTGGCCAGTCCAGTATGATGCCACGTGATTAAGTTTTTAAATTTCATTCTACAAACGAATACTAACTAAAAGTAGATCTGTAATCGAGAGCGTTAGACTCAAGAGTTATATTTTATTCAATGAAAGGCAATGCCTTTATATAAGAGTTACAACGGGCCTGACGAGCCTAATCGGCCTAGAACTAATAAAGCAA
The DNA here is from genome assembly GCA_037833695.1 of Sechiopsis laciniata. NCBI lineage: Eukaryota > Viridiplantae > Streptophyta > Magnoliopsida > Cucurbitales > Cucurbitaceae > Sechiopsis > Sechiopsis laciniata. Next base: position 8,369,407 of record JBBMKA010000020.1, on the reverse strand, counting down.
TAAAATATACAAATATACATATACATTTAATCTCTAACACTCCCCCTCAAGCTGGAGCAAATATA
>JBBMKA010000020.1:8325906-8360821 GCA_037833695.1 Sechiopsis laciniata | reverse complement strand
CCCCTAACTTACTCTCCAAGTAATTGTTAATATACTCCTATATTATTCATTAATACTCTAAGGCCCCAATCCTATCACATCACTATGGAGATGCTAGATGATGTAAATAAAGGTGAACTGAAGGAGAAGGGTGAACTGAACTAGGATCAACTCTTACTAAAAGGTTGGGGATGAGGCAAGGCGTCAGCTTGATTCCAGGAGGGCATTCCAGAAATATACAAAATCTTAAAAGGAAATTGAGCATTAGGTGATGTAAACTTAATATTGTTGCTGCTCATGGGAATGGATCCCTGTTTTTGTTTTATTGAGTGAAGACTCGGACTTAAAACACCTCTCAGAGCTTCAGTTCAAGCCTCAAGGTAGGAAAATCTAATTCTTAGGCAAAAGGGAGGAGAACACGAGGAAGAAAAAGAAGAAGGCATTTTGAGAGATTTTCTTATGATGAAAACGGCGAAGGTGGAGGGTAGAGGAAGAGAGGGTGCCCACCGTCGATATGGCAGTCAAGTCGAGGCCCCCTCTGCGCCAGAGGGGTTGATGGATTTTTCGAAAAGAGAGTTCCTTTTGGGAGAGTTTAGAGAGAGAGTATTTCTAGAGACCCGTTATCGTACTTATGATTTTTATTATAATGCCAAAGGATGTAAAAGGCAATGATTATTATTGAGTTAGAGTAAATCATTCTACTAAATGTTGCAAAATATCTTTATTTTAAAAATAAGTTCATTAGCATGTGGTGCTGATTACGGGCTCTTTAAATTGCAGATTTATTTCCTTCTGCAGAGTAGGAACTGGACTTACTGATGAGGAGTTGGATGCTGTTGTAAACAAGCTGAAGCCTTATTTTAGGTATGAATTAAAAAATGTTCTGGTTTTCATGTATGCTGCCTGAATTGATAGGTCCAAATCATCCAAAATTTATAGGGTTTTGTGATTCCTATCTCATGGGAAAACCTTGTATTTCTTCCATCTAACCTCTTCTCCGTGTTTCACTTTAAATTAATATCTCAAAAAAACAAAAAAAATCTTATACATTTTGTATGTTGATATGATTGGGAAGAATTTATATTTTTATGAAGCCATATTGCTTAGAAAAATATTCTGCATCCAAAAATCAATTGGATAAATCAGGTGTTGCATTCATATTTTAGGAGTAGATGCCTAAACAATCGAGAGCCAACAAGAGCAGTATTTATTTATTTTTTCGTGATTGTGTGGGCCATTTTGCACGTACCTTGACTATTATCACGGAACATACCCGCTTGACCCTACAATTAATTTTCCTAGGTAGGTAGCCTCTATGGATTGAACTCATTACGATTCACCTCTCAGTTTCTTAAGACCCTCTTGACCATCAGACCATTTTGTGATGGTTGCCAACGAGAGTAGTAGTCAGTGGCATCAGAGTATACCCATTGACCAAGAGGTCGTGAGGTTGAATACCCCCACCCCCAATTGTTGTAGAACCAAAAAAAATGGCCAAACAATTGAAGCTTCTGAATTGAAGAAAGGGGAATAGGCTGATGAATTGTACCTACAAGCCTGCTAATATTTAGGATGTGTATGGGAAATTGATGAGAAGGAAGGACTCGTGAACAATGGGGACTAAGTAACATTGCCAAATTGGATCCAAAAAGTCTAAACCAAAATATGAATGCTAAATAACTCAGTCTAACAAGGATAATTTGCAAAATGTTAATTGAAAATAATGCCACAAATCAGTTTAGATAAAACCAAAATATCTGAATACATGACCGCCCCGAAGTCAGAAAAACCTGATTTTTCGTTCTTATGAAATGCAGACCACACCTTGTAATGGGTTAGAAAGGGTTTAGCTTCATTTGGAGTTTGGCCTCCAAACAAGATTGAGCTGTATTTCTTGCTTGATATATCTTTTTATGTACTTTCTATTTATTGTCAGGAAAAGTGAATATCCAAAGAAGACTGCACCCAGCTATTACCAAGTTACAAATAATTCAAAAGAAAGACCAGATGTTTGGATTGAAAGCCCAGAGAAGTTAGCATTCTTATAATTTTTCTGCCATATTCGTACAGCTTTTGATGGTAGGCAGAATGTATCTTTCTTGCCTCCTCATTTTTCTTCAATTTTGCAGATCAATCATTCTTTCCATTACCAGTGATATACGGACTATAAATTCTGAGGTTTGTTTTTCAACTATAATTTCTAACTCTTCTGCTTATCTGGCTATGTTATTATTCTGCATGAATCAATGGGATGTCTTAGTATGGAACTGTACCTTAAGTTATCTACTTTTTGACCTGGTTTTATTTATTTATGTTGTTCTAGGTCTTTGCAGCACCATATAGCCTTAGATTTCCACGCATAGACCGTGTTCGATATGACAAACCTTGGCATGAATGTCTCGATGTTCAATGTGAGAGAAATACTCCTTTTGAATTCTCTCTCTAATAATTTAATTTAATTTTGATAAATAACCTACAGTTAAAATTGTAGTACCATCCTCCAGTCACCTCCCTTTACCCACCTCATCATTATATTACTCTCCATTTGAGATCTTTCTCGATTTGAGAAGATGACCGTAACCGATCTTGATAGAATTAAAATAGGGAAGTTCCGGTTAGTGGTTACTCTCCAATCTCCCATACAAGGCTTCAACTAATGTTTAAAACAAGCATGTTCCTACTGCCCCAATATAATGTCAATCTAAAATTTTGACGAACAGTTCTTGATAGTTCTTTTATAACTACTTATCAACTTATGTTCCTTTATTGCAGCTTTTGTAGAGCTGGTTCATTCAAGTAATGGTACCACACAAGGGCAAGATACCAAACAAAAGTACATTAAGTCCACTGGAAAGGGAAGGAAAAAGAATGTTTCTGCTGTTCCCTCTCATTTACTTCAGACTGACATTTCAGGCATTAAAGAGGATTCGTTGATTTTCTCAAATATGTTATTCTGTATCCTAAAGTTTATATGGGTTTTGAATTTGTCTCTCTTAGTTGATTTGTGACATCCTTAGCCTTTTATACTTCGGCATTAAAACCGCACTTTCAGTTATTGTGCTGCATAATTGGATTTTGACAATTTTCATCTTCGCATGTTGAAACGGAAATAGAGAAACCACTTGAGATCGTTGTGTTTCTTAGTAAATATTTAAGAGGCAGACATGTGAGAAATAAGGAAACATGGCAAAAAGCATTTGTGATGTAAACGATGATTGCTTATAAACTTCTGTCAACGCTTTCAAAGACGTGTTGAACCTTGACATATGCAGACATTGTTAATGTGCCTCCAACGAATTCTCTCGATTCATTGCACAAATTGATAGTGGAGAATGGGGGTACATTCTCCATGAATTTGAATAGTTCTGTTACACACACTATTGCAGCTGATAGCAAAGGTCTGATTTCAAATGCTTATCACACATTTAACTCTACAGCACTCGCATTTTTACGCACGGTGTTCTCTTACAACTAATTAATTAGCAGGCATCAAATATGAGGCTGCCAAACGTCACGGAGACGTTATTCATTACTCTTGGGTATTGGAATGTTGCTCCCAGAAGAAACTGCTATCTCTACATCCGAAGTTAGTATGCTACATTATTCATCAACTTTTTTGGAAAATTCTCCCTTTGTAAATTGTGCAATACATATTTGAACTTCATGCTTTTCTAGATATTTTCTCTTTCTATCTGGCCACTCAAAGAAAAAACTGGAGGAGGAAATTGATGAATTTTCGGATTCGTACTTTTGGGATCTTGAACTTGCAGACCTGAAACAGGTACACTTGACAAAGATCATGTCTAGTCCTTTTTCTACTTCCAAATGCAGGATTATCTAAGAGGCTGCACCTTTTTCTTTTTAACTCTTTTTCTTGTAATAGAGATCTAATTTCTTTGCTGTCAGCTTTTAAGCAACGTTAGTAGATCAGAAGATGTGAAAGCTATTGAGTACTACAGGGGAAAATATTGTCCGAAACATGAATGGTGTCTATTTGTTGGGTGCCAAATTTACTTTCTTCTTTTAAGATCATCCTTGTAAGTTCTCTGTAAACCTGTTTGCCTAAAATTACCTGGTTTAACTTATAGTTTGGACATTATATTGATCGTAGTGTGTCCCCAAGGGGTGGTGCAGTGATTGAAGACTTGGACTTTGAAGGTATGCTCCCCTCAAGGTCTCAGGTTCGAGGCTCAGTTGTGACATTACTCTTTCGATGCCTAGGCCTTACCTTGATTCAAAAAAAAAAAAAATATTGATCATAGTGTTGGGTTTCCATGATAACTTTCTCTTTAGGAAATCTGATTGGAACGTTCTCTTGGAGCTTTTAATGAGGAGGTTGAAGGTTGAAGTTTCCTTCAGAGGTGGAAAAGTCAGTGAGAACCATGTTTCTGCTACCCATATTGTAGTCTTCTCTATGCCTGGTTCGCCCATGGGGTATGAAACAATATTGAAAAGGTAACAATTTTTATTCTGAATGCTTTTGTGTGTTCATTGAGGATGATATTTTATCTCGACTATTCTCATGAGACAAATTACCTGTTATTCAATTGAACAATCTAGTCATATTTAAAGTGCAGTTTCTCATTAGAGAGAGGAAATGCGAAAAAGAAAGAATAGAACAGCCTGTTATTTCCTTCAAAATACCTAATCTTCAATATGATGATCTTTACATTACTTTTTGAGATAATCCGTACTTTGGGTTCATATCTTCATAGATGACAGTGACACAATGTTTTTCTCCTTTGTTCTTATGACCATCTTAACAGGTTTCTGGGAGTAGATCACAGCTTTCAATTTTAAACTCGACTATCTTTAAAGTTTGATGGCTTTATTTATTGCTTGAGCTTATGACTGGTTCTTTACCTATCCTTTTACAGCTGCAATGAAGCAGAGAAACATGTCTTGTTGAAAGATAAGATTCATATTATTGCACATCAGTGGTTGGAAGACTGTTTGGAGATAGCCCGTAGGTTGCAAGAAGATGCTTATAGCTTGAATCCCAATCGGGAAAAGTCGATTGAAAAGTCGTAAGTACAAAGACAAGAACTTGAGATAACGTTTTATGCATTTCATGTATAATCTAACAAACATAGCATATACACAATATCAGGGTGAATGAGAAAGAGAAAGGTACAGTTTCTCTTTCTTTGACACTAATAAGATAAATTATGGGAGAATAATTCTCGGTGGTCCAAATATAGGTAATGGGATTATTCTTCCTATAACTATTCTCATTCTCCTTGACCCAAACCCCTTATTTAACTGACTCATATCTCCATTCATTAAATTAAAGTAAAAGAGTTTGACATTTGGTTTTAAAGGCACACCTTTCTGAAAATAGGATATCTACTAACTCCTGTTTTTTATTTTTATGTTTTGCACTTTCCAACTATTGTGTCAAAATAAAACATAGTCGCTACTTCCAGTTTTGAAAAGTTCCCGAACTCTAAACTTTATATCTTCAGATTTTTGTATCTTTAACTAGGAAGTTAGATCGTCTCCTAGACATGATATGCTATTATTCAACGAAGATTGAAGACTTATAAATGCGATTTGAAGATCATTTTTGAGAAAAAAAAAATGATGTTTTATAAATTTAGAATTTGGTGCCTGTTAGATAGTCATTTATCTCTTAATTTAAAGTTTTTTTAGATAGTATTTTTTTATAAAATGTTTTTCCTCTTTAAAAATCCAAACGGCTGAGAGTATATTGTTAGAATTAGTCTATCACAGTAAGGGTTATATAGATAAAAAAGTAGGGCCATGTAATCTATAGTAACTACCTATCTAGGATGTACTATCATATGAGTTATATTAGGATCCGACATTTGTCTTTTACCTTTTCGTTTTTTCTACTTGGCTGATGAAGTTTCCGGTAGAAAAGCCATAACTCAAGGAATAGAATCAGCAAATATTTAAATTAATAATTGCAGCCACATATCATGAGATGTTGATGATAAAATTTAGACGAACGCGTACGATTTTATTGCATCTTCATTTGGTTTTGAAATGGCATCATGTTCATTGTTGGTTTTTTGTTCTATCTGGTTCCTTCCGCAGAAATTCTGGCGTAGATGCTGCGATACCACCGGTCTCAAAAAATATAGAAAACCAGCAAAGTTACTCTCCTTCCAAGGAGTATAAAGACAGAGAAAGAAACAAAGCTGCTTCAGGAAAACACATGCTTTCATATTCAACTGAGACAACTGGTGAAAAGAAAAGAGGAAGGCCAGCTGCCAGGAGCCTGCAGAAAAGAACATCAGGCATCGAACAAGTTAGAAGAGCTCGAGCACGAACAACCAAGGGGCCTGCAAAAATAAGTGAAGTTGAATCAGAAAGCAGTGACCATGCTGATGAAAAAACTGAAAATATTACAACACTACGCAGTGAGAACTCAAAGACGAACGAGTATAAAATGCTAGAAAATGAGAAAACAGACGAGAAGAAAAGAGGAAGACCTGCAAGGAACGCACAGAAAAGAAAAGCAGGGGTCGAACCAGTTCGAAGAACTCGCGCACGTATAGCCAAGAGGTCTGCAAATATACGTAACATTGAGTCGGACGACAGTGACTCGACTGACGTAAAAACAAATAGAGAAGTAACTGGAATGGAGAAAGGAAATATTGGAACAGCATGGAAGGAAAACTCAAAAACAGATGAATTTAAAACACTAGAACATGATTCAAAACAAAAAGGAAAAGCCATTGAACAAAATGATCTTGTAGAGCTCAAATCTAGTGCTCAAGAAGTTGATACATCTGAGAGGTACAAATGCAAAGTGGAAAAATCTGAGAAGCTGGAAATGATGACTGATCCACTTCAAGCCATGTTATTAGATATGGTTCCAAGTCTTGGAATGAGTGAAACTAAAAGTATGAGTACTGTTCTTGAGGATAAGCAACCAATACATAACAATTCTGAACCAGCAGCTAAGAAGAAAGTGAGCTACAAGGATGTTGCCAGTGAACTGCTTAAGGATTGGTGAAATGGGTGTTGGATTTTTCTTGTTTGTCTATATGTTTCTAATGTGATAGTTTCACAAAAAGTAATCTTAAGTAACATATTGTAATTTTTTTTCTCAATCATATTGTAATTAAATTGCTTCTGTTCAATCATTTCAACAAAGTGGTATCTACGTAGTGATCAGTTTTGGACAATGTTATTGAGTGTTAATATTTAATTTTTACTCATTTTGTTTCATCCCAAACTTTAAATTTCGTAAAATTGGACCGTAAGTTTAGATATTTCAAGTTCTCTCTATTCAATAGGTCCTACTAAAGTTAAAAAAAAAAGAAGTAATAATTTGTCTGTAAAAATCTCTATTAATTCACTCATTTTAATATTTTAATCTTGCACAAATTTAGGTTTGATTACCACATAAATAGTCATTGAATATAACAATATTTACTCACAAATTTAGACAAAAATTTACCTATTTTTCTCTGAAATCTTATCATTTCTGTAACATGTATATGTTTTATAATTAATTGAAAACTCATAAAAAAACTTTTTAAAAGATTTTAGGCGTATATTATTGAAATGGGTGAATTAATACTGTCTCTCTTTGTAATTTGAATTTCCTCTCCTCCTATATTCAACGACCTGAATCAACTCTTGTGTTGGATTTTAATTAATGAAATTTTTATGGGTTGGGTCATGGATTGACCTAAAATCAGTCTGAGTTAATCTGACTAATCCGAATTAATTATTAAACTATTATTGTTTTCTATAACATAATTTTATATATATATATTATTTTATTATTAATTTGAACTTCCTCCCCTCCTATATTCAACAACATAATTTTTTTTTTCTATAACATAATTATATATGTATATATAAAAATAGATAGTCAAATTATGTATCTATTTTTTTTGCTTTAAATTATCTAATTGCTCTATGTTAATCTCGTTGACCTTAATTATTGATTTATTAATTTTGATTTTTATTTTTTAAATTTTTATTTGATTAATTAGTATTGTTTTCCTAGTTTTTAGGTGAGTTAAAAGTAATGCAATTAAGGACTATTTTGTAGTGGAATATTTTTGTATGTGGAATTTTATTTTGACTATTTATTGCTCAATGAAAAATCCATAATTTGTGAGTTCTCAAGTTTAATTTGCACTGCCCAACTTTGTCTGAAAATTATTTCAACGTCATTCTTCTCTAGTGTTTAGTTTACTAGAAACGTTACTTTTGTTTTCTTGCGAGGACGACCATTTTTCATATCAAATATTATGCTTCTTCTTTAATAAGTTCCAAATTTAATTAGATTATAACATTTTGCTAGACTAAAAAAATGTCACTATCAATTTTTGACTTATGTTACTTTACCATGAATACAGATTCCATGAAATACCTCATCAATAATGCACTTTGGTTATATATAAGCTCTTGTTACTTTTTACCAAATATTTTCTTTAAGTCACCTATAAAGCACTTGTAGAAGGCAATTCTTATAATTAATAAAAGACAAAATTTGATTGTTTCACGTAGAGACTAGAGTACTTCCATACTTACTTTTTAATGTAATATTTTAAATTTTGTTTAACAATTAATAAGTTTTACTTTTATTTTTCTAATATATTTAATTTTTAATATGTTAAATAATCTTTTACTTTTATAGTAAAAAAATTGAAAGGTGTCCAGACTAGCCCAGACTATTATCTTTTAATCATACTATTTCAACAAGTGACTTAAAGAGAGAATGAACTATTTTAGTAGAATAAACCATTTTACTTTCATTCCAATTCTAAATTTACAAATAATCACTACAAAAGAATTTAATAAAGATTAAATGATAACTAAGAATTTATTTTTAAAAAGGCAGATATTAAATGTCTAATTTTATATTAGATCTATGACGCCCATCATCAAAATTTGTATATGATAGGTAGTGTCCGTCATCTTTAACATAAGTGTCCATCATCATAATTTATCAGTATTCGACATCTAATCATACCCAATATTAATGAGATGAAAAACTGTCATCAAATGTGTCTATTATTGTAAGTACTGCACTTGTTTTTTTTTTTTTTGGTCTTCTGCTCTCAACTATGGCTTAGCTATCTTCATGTTATCATTCATGTTCTTATTTGAAAAATAACTCTGTTCATATTTATTATGGAATCAACTTTGACTAACAAACTTGTATGATAAAAGTATCTTATATTATATTTAATCCTACTATCTTAAAAAATGACTAAAATTCATCTTTATTTTAAATTTATAACAATATCATTAATAGTTATAAAATTTATATACTTATAAAATAAGATTTTAAAAAGTTTAAATATAGACAATTTTATCTTTATTAATATAATTATTAATTTCAATTATATTTGTATTAAATAACAAATAATTAACAATGTAAAGGAAAAGCTAGAAACTGAAAAGTTTTCTTACAATATATTTATTATTTAGTTTACTTATTTATTTTTAATTATTTTTCTCTATTTAATCCAAATTATTTTTAGTCATTTAATCCAAAATTTGATTTTTAATTTATTAATACTTTTCATTTTTTTTTTTGAAGAACAATATTTATATCATTTTGTTTTTTTTTTTTTAGAATCAATATTTTACGGTTTGACAATAAATTTAAACATTTTAATAGTCAAACAGTTTGACATTATTGTACTGCACTTTTTTTTTTGGTCTCGTGCTCTTAACTATTGCCTAGTGTTCATATTTAGTGTGGAATCAATTTTGACTAGCAAACTTGTATGATAAAAGTATCTTAAATTATATTTAATTCTACTATCTTAAAAAATGACTAAAATTCATCTTTATTTAAATTTATAACAATATCATTAATAGTTATAAAATTTATATACTTATAAAATAAGATTTTAAAAAGTTTAAATATAAACAATTTTATCTTTTATTAATATAATTATTAATTTCAACTATATTTGTATTAAATAACAAATAATTAACAATGTAAAGGAAAGCTAGAGCCTGAAAAGTTTTCTTACAATATATTTATAATATATTAGTTTACTTATTTATTTTTAATTATTTTTCTCTATTTAATCCAAATTTTTTTTACTTATTTAATCCAAAATTTGATTTTTAATTTATTAATACTTTTCATTTTTTTTAAAGAACAATATTTATATCATTTGGTTTTTTTTGAGAATCAATATTTACGGTTTGACATTATTGTAAGTACTGCACTTTTTTTTTTTTAATCTAGTTATCAACTATCGCCTAGCTATCTTCATGTTATTATTCATATTCTTACTTGAAAAACAACTCTTATTTGTGTTCATATTTAGTGTGGAATCAACTTTGACTAACAAACTTCTATGAAAAAAGTATCTTAAATTATATTTAATCCTACTATCTTAAAAAATGACTAAAATTCATCTTTATTTTAAATTTATAACAATATCATTAATAGTTATAAAATTTATTTACTTATAAAATAAAATTTTAAAAAGTTTAAATATAAACAATTTTATCTTTTATTAATATAACCATTAATTTTAATTATATTTATATTAAATAAAAAATAATTAACAATGTAAAGGAAAGCTAGAGCCTCAAAAATTTTCTTACAATATATTTATTATTTAGTTTACGTATTTATTTTTAATTATTTTTCTCTATTTAATCCACATTTTTTTTAGTCATTTAATCCAAAATTTGATTTTTAATTTATTAATATATATATATATATATATATATATATATATATTTGAAGAACAATATTTATATCATTTTTTTTTTTTTTTTGGGAATCAATATTTATATCATTTGAAAGGTTATAAAATTAGCAATAATGTAATATTTAAAATGTTTAAAGTTTGGTACATAGGTTTTAATTTCATATGTATGTATAGTAAATTTTACATTCTATATTTCTAATACATTGATCAAGTTACGTGATGTTTTGTTTTAATAGTAAGAAATTGAAAGATTTTCCAAAGAGTTTGGGTGAGGAAGTATCCTAACAAATCTAAAAAAAAAAAAAAAAAAAAAAAAAAAAATAATAATAATATCCCAATAATTAGACTACCCATAAATGTTAGAATTTTATTTATTGGTTGATTAGGGAAAACTAGACAAATATCTAAAATTAGAAAATATCTTAAAGAATGTCTAAACTTTTTTAGACTTTAAATAAATGTCTACTTTATTTTTTATTTTTTTAAATAAATTATTAATCTGATACGGACAATTATATCCCCAAGAGATTAATGCAAAATATCTTTCTATTTAAAATGAAAAATTAGAAAAATATTGACCAAACTCATAAAAAAATTTAAATAATATTTTCAAAGATAACAAAAAAAAAAACATTGCCATTATTTTTTAAATTTTAAAATCTGAAGTCATTATTGTATATGTAAGCTTCCATAATCATACATATGCCCCAATATTAATGATATGAAAACGTGATAATAACTAAAATCAATATTAAAAAAATTGATCATACTAAATTCACCTGCTGCCATATTGAATTGTCCCTAGCATACTGACGATATGAGCAAAATAACTAACATGTTTGTGCGATCGACTAGAATGCATGTATAGCATAATTCCTTGGTCATGTATTGTTCCCTATTTTTTTTTTCATCTCTTGTTTTTGGTTATATACTCATGTGTACTAATACATACTGTCTTGATTTCAGCCGGAACACATCAGTCAGTGTACACACCATTTGCAAACCCATTGAATATCCACGATACGTTTCTATCTCCTTAGTGATGTAGGCGTATGCTAATTTGTAGGTTTATTTACATGTATTGTTCCTTGTTTTTTGCATCTCTTGTTCTTGATTATATATTCATGTGTACCGATACGTACTGTCGTGCTTTCAGCCAGAACGCATGATTCGGTGTATACACCGTTTGCAAATCCATTGACTTTCTTTTATTGTATATATATTTTTTATAATCTTTCCTTTGTGTGAACACATTTTTTTATGGCTTTCTTTTAGCTTTTTATGTGTTTATAAAAATTTATTATTTTATTTAAAATATATAGAGAACTCCTTTTTGATATCTTTTAGACTTGTAAATATAAATGATAAATTATATTTTCTTTATTAAATTATATTTACAAAATATTTAAAATCTACAAATATACGGATATCATGATTTTTCAATTTGTAGCTCAACTAAAAGAAAACCTCTCCTAACTCCATCTTTGGTGCTAACTTTATTTTCCTGGAATAATGGCATTAAAAGAACTTTTCAAGATAAAATTCTCAACTATAAATATTTTATGAAATAATAATAATAATTTTTTTTTGTGAAATAATTATCAATGTGCTTGTATATTAGATAAAACACTTCACTTTCTTTGTTGACTATAGTTATATTTCTCTCATCTTTTAATTAAAGAAGCATTTTGATGAAAAGGGTTTGGCGTGATGTGTTGGTTTCGTTGTTTGATAATAATTCATTTCAATATCATGATCACGAATGCAATTCACACATTTAAAATAACTTTTTAATTACATTTATTATAAAATAAAAAACCTCCCAAATCCTTGAACCTGATCAACACTCATAAACTTACTTAAAATTAATAAATTTAATCAAGTTAACTTAAATTTCCGGTAAAAAATATTTTTTAAAAGTTTCTATTATTAAAATAGAAGGTTAAAATTAACTATTTACAACAAATTAACAAATTTCCTAAATAATATGTTTACTTTAATGATAGTTAAATCAAAAAATTCGAAATAATTTTCAAACACAAGTTAAAATTGATTGAATTCAATCGGTGTTACCGATTTGTTTCCATCAATGTCCTCAATTTAGCTTCAATCAATATCTTTCAATTAGTAACAATAATTGAAAATTTTGCCTAACATGGGTAAGAAATAAAAATTTTCATTTAAAATTTTGCCAATTTGGATTTTTTGTCTTAGAAAAAATTGCTAAAGTAGAAATAAATTTGCTTAAAATTAACATCCATGGCAAATTCCTAAATTAATTTAAATGTCTAAAAAATAAATGGGAAGGTTAATGAAGAAGAGGTGGAATACATTCTCCATCCTCAGAGATTATTTTACCAATTACCATCATTCGTGGCTTATATTGGAATTCCTAGGAGGTGTTTGTTTGCCATAATTTTTTAAATTTACATTCAAACAAGATTTTTCACTCTGACTACTCAACAAAAAAACTACATCCAAACGAGTTGTAGCTCAATGTTTAACTACTTAAAACAATTCTTTAAAATAACTTCTCAACTAACTCCTTATCAAGAAAAAAATAAAGAGAAGGAACACATTAAACCATAAAGCTATTAAACTTTGTTTTAGAGTGTATCAACATAAGAGCACACACATCACTATCAAAACAAGCAAACACAAATATATACAATACACTGATACGATACTGAAGCAGAGTTGTTTTAAATAAAAAGCATAAATCAGTTTGAACTTCTGATTTAAATTTATTCTAACCTTAAATTGTTTAGTGTCCCATTTGATGGTTGTTTAGGGTGAGAAGTGCTTCGAAAACGGCGCGAGGGCCCGGGCTGGTTGAGATAACGGATAGCAATCCTTCGTATTTCACCCTATGGACTCGGCCAGACTCTTCTTCTAATTCTTTATGAACACTCTTCCATTTATCCTCATTGTTCTTAAAACCATCTTCGATCTTCACAAGCACCTGCCAAACGCTACACATTTCACATTGTTTTGTATTTTGTGGGTTCAAATAGTATTTGATTTCCTTTTGTTACTTTGGTAGTTAAATCCTAGCACAAATTTGATGCTTAATACACAAAAGCAGAGTCCGCATTTGGAGAAATTTGTTGAGTAGAATGAACAAAATGGAAGGAAAGAAAAAAGTACAAAGCTCTACCCTAAATCAATTTTTATTTCTGTTTAATTATCTACTATTTCACCCAATGCTTTTAATCTAAAACAAGCTTAATTTACAAAAACAAAAATAACCTTTGGGAATGTTTGTTTGTCAATTTTAAAGAGGATTTACATTCAACATTTACTAACTATTCCTCTAAAAAATCACATCCAAACAAGTTAGTGTAACTACTCAAAAAAACTTTTACTTTTTAACCGCATATTTTTAATAATTTATTTCTAACTATTCAAAATAACTCTTCATTTCATATCTACATCCAAACAAGCTATTATCTCTAACTCATCTACGAATAAACCACATCTAAACGAGTTTTTTATTGTAACTTCTTTATAAAAATCTACAACTGAACGAGCTATTACAAAACTACTCAAAATAATTCTTCAAAGTAACTCCTAATCCAAACACCTCTTAAAACTGCACAATCATAAAAAAAAGACAATATGTTCCACGACAATAGTTAATATACATCTAAGCTAACTCGAACACTAAAATCATAAAATGGAGAATTGGTAGTTAGAGAACAAGAAAGCGAACCTGGGTAGTGGAGTCCCTAACCTTCCAAGCGACACACCAATAGCAAATATGAGAATAATAATCCAATCCTTCATACACAACAGCACCCGAGGATTCACAATTCCCATGTTCAAACACCAACAAACCCCATTGGCCATTCTCAATTTGCACCGGGTAAGGGTTCGAAAAGGCCAAGCCGCCCGCCCAATGGTGGCTATCGATGAGCGTGATGGCGGTGCCGGTGGCGTTGTAGATCCAACCCAGCGTCAAATACTTTTGAGTCCGTTGATCTCTAAGACTTTCTACGTACCTTACGGCCTCTGCTTCGTCTTTGCTCTTCCCCTGCGAGTTCTTCGACTCTTGGGCTAACTTTGCCAACTTCTTGCGCCCTATTTCTGCATTGTTCTTGTACTCTTCACGGTCGAGTAGAGTCGATTCTGTCAATGCTTTCCCGAATACGTTGCGGATCATTGTTTCGGTTGTGGAAATGTTTGGTTTGAGTGAGATAAGAACAAATGCAGAGACAAAAAGGTTTGTTCTCTGGTTTATGCCTTCCACTTTTTCTAACACATTTTCAATTTGATTCCATCCTCTTTCCAACTTCTTTTTCTTTTTGACTGAATTATCAAAAATAGTATTTAACTATGGGGTTTTTAAAAGTTCTAAAAATATTTCTAAATTTTACAATGTTTCATAAGTATCCTTATTGGATGCAACAAGGAGCCAACAAATTTTGTAGAACAATAATAATAAAAACTTTGTGTATAAAAGAATATTAAAAAATTTTAGATGCCAAATATACCAAAAGTATAAATTTAAAATGCTTCAAAAAAAAAAAAAAGTATAAATTTAAAAGCAATATAGACAGATTTATATATTAAAAAATATATAATACATCCGCAACTGATTTGCTCGTAGTGATTTTCAAAAAAATGTTAAAGTTATATTTTAAATAACCAAGTCATTTAATTATAAAAGAAAATTATATATATACACACATTTTAGTTGTAAAATAAATTTGTTTATCTTTGATATTTTAACTTATGAATAACTTATATGTCAATATTAATCGTTTAAGTGATTTATAATAATTATTTTATTTTTTATTTTTTAAATTTAAATTTATATTCATTCAAATTTTCTATTGTAGTTTCATCTAATATAGATTTTGAAGTAATGAAAACTATGTTTTGGAGTAGCTAGTAATTGTAGATTTAAATCTGAAAAATAAAAAATAAAAAATCAAATGTTTATCAAATGAGGTCTTAATTAATTGAATTGTTAGTCTCATGATTGAGATTAATTTCTTAATATATTTTTCTTCAAATTGTTATTTATCCTTTATTTTATATATTTATCATTTTACCTTTGTTTTTTCATTCATAGAGATTCACTTCTAACCTGCTTTAAATTTTCACATTAACAATCGATAAGAAAAAACTTAGAACTCTAAATAAGTTACAATGAGGCAATCAACTCTAAATTCTAATATTAATTTTGATACAATGATAAAAATTGTATCAAAATTTGGATTTTAAAAATGATAAACAACAAACTCAAATTTGGATTTAAAAAGGAAAAAAAGAAAAAAATCTCTAATTTAGAAGTTATTATAGATCATCAAAAATATAATTTATTTTTCATTTTTACAGTTTGACATTAAATTTAAACATTTTAATAGTCGAACTGTTTAAATAATTCAAGTTAAAAATCGATATAAAACAATAATAAGTTATCATTCATTTTTGAGTAAGTGAACAAATCTACTCGAACCTACCTATTTATGTTTTCAAATTCACAATTTATTTTTTATTTATTTTTTATTTTTTATTTTTGTCTTTGAGAAGTTATGGAGAATGGTTATCGTTATGAATTTTTAATTTCTAAAGATTGGATCAATTATTATTACGACCGGTCAAATATTAATATATATATTCTCATTAACTTTTATGTAGAAAAAAATATATAAAGAGAGAGGAAACCATAACAATTTTCGAATAAAAATCTCTTTAAATAATTTTAAAAGGTCAATAATATTTATTCAAATAAATTCGAACATTTTTATCCATGAGAATATCTTCTAATATATGAAACCTTTTAAAAGTATTCAGAAGTAATTTTTTAAAAAAAAAACTTAGGATATTTTTTAAACAAAACTTTAATGGTTTACATCCAAATCCAAATTTAATTGTAAGTGTATTTTTGAAAATGTTTTGTAAAATTTAGAAATATTTTAAAAACTTTTCAAATTGAAGAATATGGTTGACAGAAATTATTGTTATTATTTTAATTTAGCCATCATTCAACGTCAGTTTTTGCAATTTTTTTGTTTTCCTTTTTTTGAGTTAAAAATAACTTTTTGGTTTGGTGATTTAAAAAAAAAAAAAAAAAATTCTATGTCTGATTTTAGATCAGTAAAAATAAAATTTTAAAATTATTCAATAATATTAATAATTTTAATATATAATAAAACCTTAAATTTAGACATACATTTATGTTTATCGAATAATAGTCTATTGGTCGATAGGTTTTTTTTTTCTTCGAGTACTTGATAGGTTTCTTTTTAAATTTTCGTAAGAAATTACTACTTTTCTTTATAATTTTAAAATAAGTTCACCTCTTATCAAAATAAAATAAGTCCACCTCTTAAATTTTCTTAAGAAATTACTATTTTCTTTATAATTTACCCTAAAGAAAATTATGCAAAAGAAAAATCCAAGCATATAACATTTTGTATAACGGAATAACTATAATTAAACAAAAAAAAATTGGTTAAAGGAAAGTATCCAGCAGGAAGTAACTAAAATTGTAAACGAATCCTTACAATTTGATTGTTTGACACAACATATTCGCTCAATGTTTTGCACACCAAAAAACTATGAACCTCCGTTTTAGAGTCAATGAACATAAGAGCACACACATCATTATTAAAACAAACAAATACAATACACCGATACGAAACTGAAGCATCAATCAATTTGAACTTCTGATTTAAATTTATTCTAACCATAAATTGTTCGGTCTCGCATTAGAGAGTGAGAACTACTTCGAAAACAGCTCGAGGGCCCGGGCTGGTCGAGATAAAGGAAAGCAATCCTTCCTGTTTCACCGTATTCACTGGGCTAGAATGTACTAATTGTTTATGAACATTCTTCCATTTATCCTTCCTAAAACGGACTTTCAATTTCTACATACAGCTGCCAAAGCAACAAATTTCACACTGTTTTGTACTTTGTGAGTTTAAATAGTATTTGATTTCTTTTTGTTATTTTGGTAGTTGTACATAAAATACCCATTTTAATTGTCAATTTGGTCTAATACACAAAGCAGAGTCAACATTTCGAGAAATTTGTTATGCAGAATGAATCAAATGGAAGGAAAATAAAAGTACAAAGCTACCCTACCTTATAGGATTGGAAATGTACCAACTCCACTTAAGTTTTAAGCTATCCTATGGACAAATCATTTTTTTTTTTTCGTTTAAATATCAAAAGATCTCTATTTCTAACTAAAATAGAGAACAACCACGAATACATGAACACAACAAATCACACGAGTCATAACAATAATTACACATATAATTCTAGACAACATATATACATGTTATTAAATAGATCACGAGAATAGAGATAAAGAGTCCCTTACCTTGCTCTATCCAAAAAATCTACACTCCCAAAAATCCTATTGAGCCTCCAGGGTTTCAACAGTAACTCCACGCCCTAAATAAATAATCCAAATGTTAAATTTTAAAAAAACGAGACTAGAACACTGAACTTGCCAAAATATTTCAAATGTCAAAATTGGACCCTGACACCGAATGATGGCTACACGTGCCTCTCAAATGAGACTCATAGTACAAAAAACGGTCCGCGTTAAACGGGTCAAAACAATAAGTAGTCCTCCAATGCTTATTTTCTTTGACGGAATAACAAAATAATTATATACTTCATTTATTTTTATATATAAATATATATAGTACAATTCAATAAAAAAAAAAAAAAAAAAAAATATATATATATAACAATTGCTATAACAGTATGTATATGTTTATATATTTATAAAAAAATATATTTATATATATAATAATAATTGTAACACAGTAGATATACATTTACACATATAAAGCATGTTGAAATCACAATTTTGTATTCACGGTGGCTTAGCAATTCTTGCAAATGGTGAAGGTAAGCAGGCGGCGGTGCTGGGATCTCAATTAGCGGCAGTGGTAATAGTAGGGGTAATTTCGGTTCGGTTTTTGTTGGTTTTGTACCAAACCGATATCTTCGATTTTCAAAAAATGGATACGATCCAATGTCCAACAAAGTATAGATCTATTGGTTCGGTTTTCAATTGGTTCGGTTCGGTTTTGGATCAAATCCATTGTCCTATTTTTTTTAATACATCAAAAACAAAATTCCAATAAGCAGAATGAATATGGAATACAAAGTTTTTTTTATTGCCAACATTTTTTTTAAAATGGTGGCCACACAAAAGAAGTGGCTAGTTTTTACTTCTACCAAAGAAGAATAAATGTGAAACCTTCTACATAGTTTTGAAGCAAATAGATTGAAGAAATGGAAAACTCAATTCCACCCAAACACATGCAAAATTTAGAATACAAAATCAAAACCCAAAAACAAAATAGATAAGAAACATAAACATATCAGAATACTAACAAAAATAACAAGAAAAAGAAAAGTAGCAATTAGTTACTTTCTTAGACATACATACTTTGGGTAAGTCACAAAACAAAGCTTCGAATCACACCCTTCTAATACTAACTTTAGCTTTTCGGCTTCAAATGTTGTAGTTCGAGTAATTCCTTAAAACAATTTTAATATGATTATCAGTTAATATTCAACCATATTTCAGAAACGCCATACTTTTTAACTTTTAAGAACTCCAATATCTGATTCTGGTTTTCAAATAAAAACATTAGAATAATATTCCCACCAGAGCTTAATCTTAATCTCCTCTAAACAGAACTCTTTTGTAAAAGAACACTCAAAATTACAATGAAATCAAATCAATGAACAACACATGTTTTCAGCTAAATACCCGATTAAAGTTGGGATATAAATGGTTAAAAGAAACATTCAAGATCAAGAATGAAAATAAAAGAACAATAAAATTAAATAGAAACCGTATGAATAATGAAAATGAATGAAAATCCCGAGGGATTGAATGAAAGAGGTTGCGCTAACATGAGAAACAGTATTGGCCTGCTCATTGAGGGCTTGCAGCCAATGAGGATCACAATGAGCTAGGGCATTGACGGTGATCCCGGCCGCCATATCCAAATACTCTTTCTCTTCCAAATCAAACACTTTAAATCCTTTACGAACTCGACACCACCGGAGCTCGAGCATAGGTTCCGACGATGGGCACCTGTACGTCGACGCCGAGACAGGCGCAAACTCTTCCGCCATTGACATTAAACTTATCTGATGGAATCGATTGAAAATTAGGGCTTTTTAATCAAATGAATCGGTTCGGTTTTCTATTGGTTTTTCTATATCAAACCGAACCGAACCAATCAATACTCGGTTCTCTACATTTTAAAACCAGCAGGTCCAATATATTTCATAAAAACCGAACCGAACCTTAGTTCAGGAAACAACGATAAGAAGAGCAGTAAGAAAAAGAAGAAGAAGAAGGAGAGCGCTGGTCCAAAAGCCTTGGCTATGAAGGTCACTGCTCCCAAGGCTAATCCCTTCGGGAGCATTTGGTCTCGTGGGAAATTTGACGTCCTTGGGAAGAAACGTAAGGGAGAAGAGCGTCGTGTTGGCCTCGCTCGTTCACTCGCCATTGAAAAGGTAGTTCCTCCTTTCACATCTCTTCTGGATTGATTCATTTTTGTTTTGGTTTGATCGTCTTTTGTGTGTGTGTTTTGTGAAACAGAGGAAAAAGGCTACTAAATTTTCCGACCAGCGAATTGGTGAACAAGACGAACAGCTTGGGGAATTTGGTAAGGCTATTTTACGTTCCCAGCGTGAATTCAATGGTTTTCTTGTTACAGGATTCGATTTTAGGGCTGTTTACTTTTTATCTGTTCTGAAAGAATTTTTCTTTAGCTAAAACTGTGTAAGACCAGCAAATTTAACTTATCTGATGGAGAAGAGGACGATTATTTTGGAAGCCAAACTCTAGGTGCATTACCTCTAAATGACGATTTTGACGATGAACTAATGCCGGACGACGATGTCTATGATCTATATAACTGCAAAACATGCTTTTTCGTTTTTCTTCCAAGTGCGGCCTTATTTTTTCTCCAACCTATGCCTTTTTTGTTTTTTTTTTCATTATTTGAAAAATGAACACCGAGCTTAAGTTTCTTATTATTGGTTACCCTTCTCTTTGGTTGAACTCAGAAATCTGTTAATGGATGGAATCTTATACCTATATTAGTTTATCTTTTGCTTATTTGAAGTCTCGTTAGTACGGCTCATTGTATGCAGAAGGAGCTTATCGTGATGCATTGTATCAACAAAAAGGTGGTTTATTAGATGGAGAGGAAAATGTGAGATTCCTTTTGATCTATTTTTTCTTTCTTTTTATGCTCTCATCATACATGGATAAGCTGGTTGTATTAATTTACATGCTTGCAAAACATATGAATGTTTGATTTTATATCTTCAACAATTTGTAGCTGAAACTTTATAAGTCTCTCCGCCCTTCTAAATCATCTCTTTACAGGGAGGAAAAAATGTGAAAACTTCATTGTCTTCCCGCACACACCCATACAAGTTTATATGACACAATTGCTTCTACATGTTTTAACGCATTGAGTATTTCTGCAATTAATTATCAAAATTTACAGAAACGCAAAAGCAAGAAGGAAGTGATGGATGAGATTCTTGCAACGAGCAAAATTTTCAACGAGCAAAATTAAATAGGTTATAATGGATTCATTATGTACCCGAATTCTCATTTATACGTTTCTTATAATATATACACACTCATGAATATGACATCAATGATATTTTGTGCATTCAGTAAGGATAATACCAATTTTGTATCTTCCAACTACAACATAAAGGTTTGATATTTGAAACTGCAGGGCTGGGTTGGTATTGACAGTTATCGAAACTCTCGATGAATTTGTTAATGTATATGGTCAATTGAAATCCTTCCCCGAACTGTTCTTGCCAATATCGACGATTCTACACGAACTGGCACAACAAGAGAACATGCCAATTGTATTGTAGGATAAATTCAGGAAAGTTGCTAAAGCCATTGAAAAAAGAAAGCTGCAGAAACTTATAAAAAGTGAAGCAAAAGGAGCGGCCCGGGAACTGCGAAAGGATAACCATTTCTTGTTCGATGTGGAGGCGAGAGACAAGGCTTTGCAGGAAGAAGAACGAGCAGAGAAATACAGGAAGGCGAGTGCTTTCCTTCAAGTGCAGGAGCACGCATTCAAATCAGGGGAGTTGGGAAAGGGAAAGGGAAAGAAGAGAAGGAAATGAAACAATGTTGTTTGATTTGTGTGTCATAGTGTGTCTCCAAGAGGACAAACAAAGCTCACCACATCATACACAAAACAAACCGAACCGAAACGAATCGAACCAACTCCGAAGGAAGAAAGCAACCACGATTCAGTTGCTCGTATGCATATGCTTTCCTTTGAAACCAAATCAAAATTTTGTTACAGAGCTAATTATATTCATATTTTATGATGTTTGTTCTCATGTAGTTCTTTCATTAGCTTCATAAGTATAAGTTGTTTTGATGTATGTGTACTTGTGGATTATTGTTTTATCCCTATTAAATATATTTTTCCAACGCAGAACAGCTCTGTAGGGGTAAGAATTGTCGTTTAGATGGAAAATGGGGAGGGTGAAAAATGGAGAGAAGGGTAGGTTATTTTTTAATGTAATTTCTCTGTTTATTTGTTTATATTTTAATTTTATTATTATTATTATTAATGATTTTAATGCATGAATATGGTTGAATTTCATACTTAAAGATTTGAATTGTATTTATAGATAAATAAATAATTTGGTATGAAATTTTTTGGGTAAATAATTATTACTATTTAAATGATCTTTAATAATTAATATCTAACGGATAATTATTGGTTACAAGTTGAGCTCAAAATTTATTTTAAAATTATTTTATTGAATTTAAATTTTAAAAAAGTTGCCATTTTTGTTTGAATGCAATGTATTTAAAAAAAAGCCTAAAATTAGTAATATGTCTTTTATTATATTAAAATTAAGGAAAAATACATTTTTAATCTTTAGATATAGAATTTAATTTAAATTTGATCCCTAGATTTTAGAATTGAACAACTTTATTATTATATTTAAATGATTCTCACTTTTAGTTTAGTTTTTAGATAACAAAAGCATTAGTTATCTAAAGTATCCGTGACAATTTCAAAATATTGATGAAGTGATTATTTATATTAATTCTTATTTGAATTTAATTTTTTTAATAGTATAGAAATAAATTAAAAAATACACAAACAGTCAAAGTGGGTATTAGTGAAATGTAAGGGGTCAATTTTAAAATATAGATACCAAAATGAAACTAGATGTCAAACCTAGGATCGATTGGATTGGTAACGTGTTGATTTCATTGTTTTGGCAGTAATCCAATTGAACACCATAGTCACGTTAGATCCTGAGAATCAAAATTTGTCACTCATTTAATTGTAATAGTACCATCTAGTCTTTGGGGTGTTTGTTTTTTTGTTTTCAACAAATTCTATATAGAGAGCATCACTGCTCTCAAATAATATGAGAACCAAATATAGATTATCAGGTTTGAATTTGTGACCATAAAGTTGAAATAGATCAACACCAAAGAAGATAACCAACTGCGCCACTAACTCTCGATCTTTGAGTGTGTTTGTGAGTAACCTCACCTCATGATTTTTTTTCTCCACAATTCTCGCAAAATTTACTGAATCCTTTAATGGTAAGCCGGAGACAGAAATTTGGATAATAAATGAAAGATAATCGATTATTTCCATTTCACTTATTGGAGTGACATCAAATATAAGCTTTTTTAGCATTCTAATATACAAAAACTTATTTAATCGCATTAAATTGATAGATGTTAAATTAATAAATTTCAATAAAAAGTGAAATTTGAAAAAGGTAGATTTTAATTAAATTAAATATTTATGTTATGTTATATATGAAATATTGTTAAAACGTCGCTAGAATGCTCTAACTTACTATCAAACAACCATTTTTTGTAAACAAAATGGTAGACATTAATATTTTTCTTTAAAAATGATGGTTTGTGCGATGTACCAGATTAGAGATTCTTTTTATATAAAAATAAATAATTAAGAAAGATACCAAAACTAAATAAATAAGAAAGATTCGAGAAATGTTTTTTTTTTTTTTTTTTTTTTGACAAGAAGATTCGAGAAATGCGCAGAAATATTAGAAATACTCAAACCCTACTAATTGTTTTCTAGGAAACTTCCTTTACATTATACTTCGTTTCAAAAAAAAAGAAAAGAAAAGAAAGAATAATCAACTCTAAACTTACCCTCTATATATATATAATGTGCTATCCTCTTGTGTGATAATCATTTTTTGAAAAAAAGAAATAATCAACTCTAAACTTAGCCTCTCTCTCTCTCTCTATATATAAATTATGTGCTATGCTCTTGTTTGATATAATCATTTCTCCAATCGAAACCATGATCCGCAACGTATTTGGGAAACCATTAACACAATCGACTCTACTCAATTTTTTAGAATACAAAGGCAAGATTTATATCGGGTGCGAGAACTTGGCAAAAGGTAATCCTATACTACTACAATTCAAGGCATAGATAACGGACTATCTAAAAATATTTTTAAAACACAGATTTTAAATGATGGGCAACAAAAGATGACGGTCATTGGCGTCATCTTTTGATGTCTATCATTAAAAGTGCCCATCATCTTAAAGTGACCGACATATAGTATTCGAACATACTTCAACTAAGCATTTATATATATATTTGTGAACGTCTCAGCCATCTTACATACATCTTGATTATTCCTAGGAAATATATGTTTATTATTAAATAGTATAACGTTCTATCTCAAAATAATATTGGTGATGAGAGGAAAGTAAGTTTTTGAAAAAAAGGAAAGTAGTATACTTATCTTATTAATATTAGAAAATCTTATTTACATTTTTTTTGAGTATATATTGGGGGAGGGGGGGGACAAATACGATTCTGGGGATCGAACCAGTGATACTTGTGTTGAACTGGTTTACAACCAAATAATGAAACCATTGCGCCACTAACCTAGATGCTCACTATGTACATATTACTAATAAATATAGACATTCCTTAAAGATATCTTTCACCGTTATGTTTTCAGTTAACAACAGAGATCCTAGCCATGGTATATATGTCTAGCATCTCCAACCAATTTTTAACTGTCTTGAAAATATAATTTTAAAATGACATAATAATATATTGTTATTATATTCATAAAACACTTACTATGTCCAAGGTTTATGACACATTATTGAACATCAACCCTTAGCATACATCCGTGCCAACAATGATTATCCATCTTAAGACTGTACATGGAATTGAATTTGGGTTAAGGTGAATTTTTTGGACAAATTTAACTTTTTGGGTTTGTAAAATTATCCACTCATCCAACTTTGTGGGTTAGAGCAACTAAATTCATTCCAACTCATATATTTTAGAATTGGGTTAGGTTATTGATTTTATTTAAATTCTAAAATATAAATTTTTTTATTTGCTTTCCATTTATAAATAAATTAACATGATAACTTATCATTTATATTTATATTAGGAAAACTTAAAAACATATTTTAAAGAATTTTAGAAATTAAAAAGTCCAAAAATAATGGTGAAATTAAATTAAATTATATATATTTAAAATCACGTTTTATGTCAAATATATATATATATATATATATACTTTAACATTAATAATGAATTCGGTAATTTCCGATCAACCCAAATGAATTTATGAATCAATTCAACCCATCATAATTTCATTCATTTGAAATTAACCAACCTAATTTTATAAGTTTGAGTTGGATTATCAACTTTTTAAATCTAACTCAACTGGTCAAATTGGGTTAGATGATTCGGATTTTTTAGTGGTTTAAACACTCCTAATCCATGTAATAAATATTGTAATTAAAATTCATCTATTTTTATATCATTTTTTCAATACTCAAACAAAGATAATGATAATCCAAAAACAAGCATAACCCATCTCAAACAACCCAAATAGAAAAGAGCACAAGAGAGGGAACTTGGGTAGAGGAATAGGTAAGCTTCCAAGAAAGACACCAATGACAAGTTTTATCATAAGAATTGAGACCTTCATAGAGAACAGCACCAGAAAATCAAAACTTGTATGCACATAGAGAAACAAGCCCCATTGGCCATTCTCAATTCGCACGGTAAGGGTTCGGAGAAGCGAGCTCGCCTCCCCAATCGTGGCTATCGAAGAGCGTGATGGCGCTGCCGGTGGCATTATAGATCCAACCGAGCATGAAATCTTTCTCCGCACACTCGTCTCTAAGACTTTCGACGTACCTTATGGCCTCTGGTTCATCTCTACCCTTACCCTGCATGTCCTTGAACTCTAGGGCAACCTTTACCATGTCCCCACGAACTATAAAATTCTTGCCTTTGTATTCTAGAAGTTTCAGTAGAGTTGATTCTGTCATTGCTTTTCCAAATGCATTGTGGATCATCGTTTGGATTGGAAAAATTGTTGGCTTGGTTTGAGCGAGGAAAGAACCAATGCAAGACAAAAGGTCTTATGTTTCTACCTATCAATTTTTTTTTCATATTTAATTTGGGGTCAAATGCACGTTCTTCTCGTTTCTATTCCTTATTTCTTATAAAATTTTATAGAAATTAATTGCGGCCTTCCACCTACAAGCCGTCCCATAAAATTGATGAATTATTAGTTTTATTTTTTTTAGAGTTTTATTTTTACTCATTTTAGAGATGAATTATTAGTTGTGGATACCCTTCACAAAAATGATGAATATTAAGGTCGCACTTAGTAACGGTCATGTTTCTTTTAGGGAAAATTGTGCAAACCATTCCTAAAGTATGGTGTTTGTAACAATTATACTCTTAAACTTGTAATTTGATCAATTACATCCCTTCAAGTTTCAATAGTGTAACAATTAACCTCCTAGGTCTAATTTAAGTAAAATAGGGAAGGTTAAAATTGTCATTTTAAAAAGAATTATCTCTATCTCTTCTACTTTATCTTTTTCTTCCATCTTCATTTCTTAAATCTTATTTTTTCCAAATTAATTTTGATACATTTTAACCCAAAAAAATTTAGGGCATAAGCATTTTCGCCTAATTGTTAATTTCCAAAAATAGATTAAAATAATTCACGCCTAATTCCAATGAAATTTGGATTCGGATATCTTTATTCTTTTTGGGTTTCTGTAGAATACAGTGTCCTGGTTCGATTTCAATCGTTTTTTTTTTTTTTTCTCGTTTAGGAAACCCATTTCCTTCAAGTTCATGGATTGATAGTGAAATCACTATAGAATCTATGGTTTCCAGGTCGTATGCCAATTTACTCGAACTTGCCGCCGGCAAATCGCCGTCGTTCCGCCAGATAAACTGTCAAATCTGCTGGATTATAACCGTCGCTGGCATCATCTCTGAAATCGGAGACGACCCATCGGAGAGTGTTTCCTCGGAGCCGTCGTGTAACATTCCAAAACAACTACAGCTAAAAGATAACAACCTGAATCTAAATTTTAGTCTCTAGTCCAACTACCACCTTCCTAAGCCCCACCATTCACAATCCGGTCTCATCAGCTCAGCTCCAAAGAAACCTGTTAGCATTAACATCTTAGCGAAGAGCAAGTATGTACATACAAAGTAAGTAGCTTTTCATAGCGGTAAACTACCATTCATCAGTAGAAACTAAAAATTCACATTAGTAATTCACAAACACGGATCAATCCTTTCATGGTACTCAGCATCTCACAGTTGTCTACCACCTTCCATTGCTACCCTATCTGGCATGCATATCACGTACTTCGCGCTAGAGTACAACTCTGTACTCACTATGCACCTTAACTAAAGCTTGAAACACACCCTCAAATACGAACTAGAAATACATTGATCATGTACCAACTGGAAACTAGCTACAAACCATACTTCTTCGGCTAAAGGAATGCCCAAACCAAATTGGTAAGACACACCACACCATCAGAGCTCGCATATGATGTACACCACACTAGAGTGAAAAATTACAGCACACCACACTACTAGAGCGATATTCTCACTATCTACACATTGATCTAGGAAAATCCACCCAAGGTCATTTCCACTCAAAGCAATCCACAATAGTTTCACTCACGCTTGGTCAATCTCTTGGCTGCGATAATTACCATACAACTATGGTTACCATAACCTGTGTACCTAGAGGTACTCATTCTCGATTGCACGTTCCAACACATATATTTACTACTTGAAGGACTCCTTCCTCGCTGATCTTCGTACTTGTCACTTTAAGACATCTCTTAACCATCCTACACCCAAACCCAACCTCGTGAACCGAGCTAAACTCTCCACTCTTCCAACTATAACAGAGAAATATGGGGCTCATATACGACATAATCATTCCATTCGAAATAGAGTCATACACCCTAACTCAACTATATAACGGTCCTTAGCATCGATCCTTCACCAGCTCACACAACCCATCGCATCAACGCTGAGGTAATGCCCCTAATTCTTACAATGTACTATTAATAGATTGAAGTAAACCACAAACACGCTAACACATCCTGAGTAACTTTATCTCACCTCGGTGTAATTCTCCTCACACTAATCTCATGTTTAAACATATTACATACTTTATATCACCATTACAGCTACTAGCTAATCTCCTCATACTAGTCTCACACTTGAACAAGTGATCTTGCAACTTACATGAATAAACCTTACTAAGTTAATGATATAAACACAAACAAATAGCTTCCAAAGCCTTACACTACATTAGTAAGATAGCTTAGCAAGCCTCATTTCTATCCATATCATCTTTCAGTGAATGAACAACACTTCATCATTCAGTAGAAAAAATCACATATCCATACTCAATCATGCTTTGAATTAGATAACACCATTAAAACATGCACAAAATCACACCATGAATAATGGTATATAGCTCCGGTGCCCTATATTATCTTCAACCAATATATTCAACCACACTTTTAAACGAATGAACCACAACTAGCAACTCACCTCACATCGTCAAATAGTTCAGCACATCCAACAACTCACCATGCACTCTCAAATGAGTGGAACACCAGTAACAACTCACACTGCGCCCCTGAATGAGTGAAACACTGCTGGTAACTCTCTATGCACCCTCAACAATGAGTGATGCACTGCTAGCAACTCACCCTACACCCTCAAATGCGTATACATGCAAGTATCTCACACTACACCATCAAAGGAGTGATACACGCTAGTATTTCACACTACACCCTCAAAGGAGTGATACACGTTAGTATCTCATACTGCACCATCAGGAGAGTGATACACGCTAGTATCTCACACTGCACTCTCTAGGAAGTGATACTTCGCTAACAGATCATACATCTCTCAAAGCGACATGAACACACCACTAACAATGCCCACAACACTCTAAAATGACTGTAACATAACTGAAAACTCACCGTGGCTTCCTGAACATTCATACCACAAATAAGAATGTACAAGAAGTAAAAATATAGCTACTTACCTCAAAGACATAGTAGAAAAATACGCATCACCCAACACTCCGAGCCCTGAGCTTCAAGAACCTACAAATGATTCAACATTAAGAAATGACACCATCGACTTGAATTAAAAACAGAGGAAGAGAATAAGGACGTCTTTTCATTTAAAAAACAAAAAAATACACCGCTAAAGCATGACTCGGCACCCACACGCCTCACACCTAGAAGATTAAGCATTGTCGTTTTGTTCTAAGTCGAAACGACGTCGCATGGACTTGGTCAACATTTAACCTTTGAATTTTTTTTCTTTTTTTCTTTAGGATCTTACACGTCACCTTCCTCCGCCGCTCACGACCGGATTGTCATCGTTGCTAATGAGCTTCCCATCAGAGCTCATCGAAAATCCGACACTGGTTGGACTTTTCGATGGGATGAAAACTCCTTTCTCCTCTAGATTTAAGATGGGCTAGGAGATGGCGATTTTGAAGTGTTTTATGTGGGTTGTCTCAAGGAAGATATTCCCTCAAATGAATAAGATGAAGTTTGTCAAATTATTTTAGAGACTTTCAAATATGTACCAACATTTCTCACTTAAGATCTTTACTCTAGGTACTACCATGGCTTTAGGCATGTATGCCTGATTGAGTCCACGGCGATTCTTTCACTTTTGTGCACAGAAAATGCTTATGGTCGAAGCTTCGTAAGCGTCAATGGCGGCCAGAATTTGAAATCGAGAATTAGGCGTAAATTATTTTAATCTCTTAATTAATTTTCTTATTTGAAAAAAAAAAAAACAATTAGGTGAAAATGCGTATGACCCTAGATTTTGTTGGGTTAAAGTTTATCAAAATTAATTTGAAGAAAATAAGATTTAAGAAATGAAGATTGAGGAAGAAGACAAAGTAGAAGAGATAGAGACAATTTTTTTAAAATGACAATTTTAACCTTTTCTATATCACTTAAATTAGACCTAGGGGTTAATTGCTACACTATTGAAACTTGAGGGGATGTAATTTATCAAATTACAAGTTTAAGGATGAAATTGTTACAAACACCATATTTCACGGGTGGTTTGTGCAATTTTCCCTTTCTTTTATTATATTAAATGTTTTTTTGTTGTTGTTTCTTTAAAACAAGAAACAAGAATAAATTGGATAACTATATATTTTTAATTCTTGTTTCTTATCAACTTGTATGCTAACTATTTTCTGTTTTTTGTTTTATTTTTTTGAAACTTTTTGTTTTATATTATAATATAGTTTAAAAAGAATATAATTCAATAAAATACCATGGTCACAGATTCGATCTTAAGAATTAGTATTTGACTATCATTTATTTGAGAGTAGTAGTACCATATTTGTAGAATTTGTGGTCCCTCTCCCCCAACTTGCACTCAGGAAAAAAAAAATTAAGTCATATGGGTAATACATAACATACATTAAAACATAAAAATAAATTATTAACAAAAGTTTTCATTAAATAATATAAATAAATATTTTATCTAAGAAATACAAATAAATTTCAATCTACAATATATAAGAAATTTGATGTGTAACCTCACTCTAGTCATTTGTCTCAAATATAGAAGACTCTACTGCTCTCAAATAATATGAGAGTCAAATACCGATTTTCGGATTCGAACCTGTGACAGTGGAGTTGAAATAGATTAACACCAATCAAGATAATCAATTGCGCCACCAACTTACTCAAATTCTTGCCAATTATATTGCTCCTGAAAATGTTGTGATTGTACAATATTAAAATAATGTCAAATGAGTATTTCAGTAAGTAAATTTTACCTATCCCAAAATTTTACTAAAAATTAAAATAATATATAAATATATATTACAATATTGAAAATTAAAAATAAAAAATATTCAAAAGGAAAGTAACTTTCTCATATTGTATGTGGAGATATCTTACTCCTATTATGAATGATGTAGGGTAGCTGACTAATATTAACATTGGTTGGTGAACTAATTCCAAATGAAAGATTTTTAGAGAAGCACAATTTATTCTTAGCGATCTAGAATTATGGATCAGGAGAATAAATCATTGGTCATGTCTAGGCATCTTATGTTGACTAAATGCTGGTTAGATATTCAATGTGAGATTCCAAAAAAGAGAATTTTCCTTTTAGGCATGAAATTACATTGTCTAAGATCAAGCAATGTTCTAAAACGCCTTCAAAGTGTTGATAAAAACGCCTTCAAAGTGTTGATAAAATGATATGATTTCTCTGTGCCTCAACAAAAGGGAGTCTAATGTATTTTATATTATGTACAAGGTCGGACATATGCATGCAATTGACATTGTCAGTAGATATTAGTCAAATCTAGGATATGATCACTTGATTGCATTTAAAAATATTCTCAAATATCTAGGAGAACGATAAAATATATATTTGCTAGTGTATAGAGCTAAGAATTTGATCCTTACGAGCTACACACAAAGACTGATTTTCAAAATGACAACGATTTGAGGAAATCTACGTCAGAATCAACATTTGCCCTTTAGCGGCACAACTCTAGTATGGAGAGGCATTAACACAAGGATGTATTGCAGACTCTATTAGGAAATCTGAATTCGTCACTGCTTATTAAGACAACAAAGAAAGTTGTATTGCTAAGCTAATTCTTGACAGATTTGAAAGTTGTTTCAAGCATAGAAAAGACAATCATAATATATTATGATAAAAACGAAATTGTAGTTAATTCCAAAAAATCAAGAAGTCAAAAGGAAAATAAGCCTATAGAGAGAGGAAGTATAACCTAATTCGAGAAATAGTTCATAAAAGTGATGTGATTGTCACAAAGATTATCTCCTGGCTTAAGTGTTCGAGGGTCACCTTTCCAAATGTAGAGCGAGTGGGAGAACATGTAATACATCAATTCATTAAAGTAAGCATCAAGATCTTGGAATATTATGTTGGATAATGCAATCAAATTGTTCGGCTTCGAGCAAAATATTGATGAACCTTGTGTTTACAAGAAAATAATCAAATGGAAAGTAGCTTTTCTCATATTGTATATAGAAAATGTCCTGCTTGTAACTTTCCTCATATTGTATATAGACGATATCCTGCTCATTGGAAATGATATAGGGTATCTCACTTATGTCAAATATTGGTTAGCAAACTGATTCCAAATAAAAGATTTGGGAGAAGTACAAATTATTCCAGCGATAAGATAATTAAGGATTAGAAGAATGAATAGTTGGCCTTGTCTCAAGCATTTTATGTTGACAAAATGCTTGTCAGATATCCATGCAAGATTGTAAGGGCAAATTATCTTTCAGGCATGAAATCACCTTGTCTAAGAAAGTAATGTCCTAAGAC
The DNA here is from genome assembly GCA_037833695.1 of Sechiopsis laciniata. Taxonomy (NCBI): domain Eukaryota; kingdom Viridiplantae; phylum Streptophyta; class Magnoliopsida; order Cucurbitales; family Cucurbitaceae; genus Sechiopsis; species Sechiopsis laciniata. The sequence continues at coordinate 8,328,426 of JBBMKA010000020.1, read as the reverse complement.
ACCTCAAAGAGTTGAGAATATGATATGAATTTCTATGCCTCAACAAAAGTGAATCCTAATGCATGTTATGTTGTGTACAAAGTTGAACTATCGGTATTTATTCGAGATATAACAAGGAAGATCTTTTAGTTGACCTTTGAAGAATTTGGCTCGTGAACAAAGGCAATAGAGAAATTCCAATCGTTGTCGGATGCGAAAACTATTGTGAGTTTTCTATATTTTCATAGGATTAGATTTATTAAAACAAAGTATGTATATCCATATTTTATATTTCATTGCATTTGGGAACCGAAAATTCCCAACACCACGTGTCGTTACCGAACGTCCACACGTCATCACCCTCTGTTGTTGCCTCACGACCTCACCTCAATTCTGTTGTATTTGGGTATTGTGTTCATTGTAACTTAGAGTTATTTCTAATTAACTGACCATCGTTGAAGTTGTTTTGCAAGTCAAGGGTCGCTGTAGAATCCAATGGTGTTTTTTAGTCAAGTCACAGTGAGTATAGGTTCCTCTCCAGCTTGTTGTGACCCATATGCTTTAGTAGTAATGTATGTGTTTGCCTGCAATCATGTTATTGATATCCAATATGAACTGTCGCATATTATGTAATTTTTAGACTACAATTGACTTTGGTTATGTATATGTGTTTAGTAATTCAAATTCCAATTCAAAATTCAATTTGATTGTTTGTGACTCACATATTTGTATTATGGAATTTTGTGTATTTAACCTTTTTAATAGGTTAAATGTTGTTACGCTAGGATACTTTTGTATTTCCATTTGAGTCTTGTGAGTTAAGGTTTTTTGTGATCCAATTTGTAACGCCCTATTTAAGTATCCTTATGGGTAATTTTTCTTTGAGAGAGACATTAGAGATGTAGAATGTTTGGGGCGGTTTAGGGTTTGGCATTGTTCTTCCTTCTCCTCCAATTTGTTTATGTGAGTAATGAAAATTGGCTCTTCAGTTCGACAGTGGATTAGGGATATTCCCGAACCATTATATATCTTGTCTCCTCCTTCTCCATTTACTCTATTATATTTTATCTTGTTTATTGATCTCTTTTCAGGTATATTTGTGCTTTGAGATTAAATTGTTAACAGAATTATGATATAATATTTAGTTTAAATTCAAATTAGATTATAAGATATTTGGTGCAATTCCCTTCCATGAGATTCAAGATGGAATCATGATATAAATGTCTCCCATTCCCAATTTGAATACATAATTGTATTGTGATTTGAAATTTGATTAAAATTTCAATAGGGGTAAATTATCTACCTATCTTCATTCAAGTTCAAAATTAATTTGGATTATGATTTGAGATTTGACTCAATTTCATTTATCATTCAACTTCAAATTGGTATACGTTTAAATTAATTTTCAGCGGATAAATTCCATTGTCGAAATTTGGGAATAATTCTAAATTTAAATCAAATTAAAGGTTGATTCATTACGTCACTTGGAAAAAAAAAATTAACACTATTCTTTTCGTGAATGTCAATAAGTTTGTTCTGGCGGAGGATAATCCTCTAGAACTGTTAAAATACTCCAACACCTATCATAAGCATATATGGTTCCGATTCTTTGTTATTGCGACTTTAAAATAGATTTAACATGCCTTTTACAATTCTGAAAAATATGGTAGTAGCTATATTTCAATCCAGCAGCAAATAAAAGCGTATAGAGAAGAAAAATCAATACGTGGTTCGGCGCGTAAGCCCTATTCCACTGTTCACATGTATCGATACTTGAGTGAGACGATATTATTAGAGGTATCGTTACAAGAAATCGTTCTTAACAACAGTAAACATCATCTAAAGCTATTACAAGTTCATTTTGATTTTCAACTCGCGCAATCTTCGGTAGGTGATCAAGCTAAAATTGAGTCTCCATAATGTGAAGAAAGGCAATACATCTCTATCTGAGTATTTTTCAAAGATTAAGAAATCTATCGATGCCTTGGCATCTATTGGGAAATCGGTCTTGAAACAAGACCACATTTTATACATCCTTTCTGGTCTTTGATTAGATTTTGACTTCATGGTCTCTGTGATTACTCTAGAGTTTCTTTTGACTCGGTTCTGGATGTTATGATATTGTTACTCTCTCGCAAGACTAGGTTGGAATCGAAGAGTGTGAATAATGATGGCTCTGTTGCATCAACTAATATTCTTGTTTAATCCTCTGAGAAAAATCCTGATAATCAAAAGTTCCAACAGCATGGAAATAACTCCTATAGATGAAGTTTTCAACAAGGCCATGGTGGTCGTGGAGTTAACTAAAATCTAAGGCGGTGGTAAGTCCAATTGGACTAATAGGAGTAAATTGCAGTGTCAAATAATGGTGCAACAAAATGGTTCATATTGCATCTCAGTGCTATGCACATATTGGCAATCAACAGTAGTGTCCTATGCTCGCTAATCAAGCTGTAGTTCCATATGTGAATGGTTACAACTCCAATTTCATTGGACATAGTTTGATTGGTTACAATACTTTTGGAGCTTATCAACAACAAT
>JBBMKA010000020.1:8296584-8316997 GCA_037833695.1 Sechiopsis laciniata | reverse complement strand
TGCCTTGTTCTGCCCTCGTTGTCACAAAATGTTGTTGGTTACAAATGGATGTTTAAGATCAAACGAAATTCATATGGTTTTGTCTAGAGTCACAAAGCTCGAGGTTGTCATCAAAATCCTTGTGTGGTCTACTTTGATACTTTAAGTCCAGTTTTTAAGGATTCCACCACTCGTTTGTCCTCTCACTTGCACTATCTCGTAACTGAGCGCTCAATAAAACTTGATTTTAATAATGCCTTCTTAGACGAAATGCTTGAAGAAGATGCTTTTATGGTTTAACCCCCAATATATGTGGACACTTTGTTTTTCAACTATGTGTGCAAGCTTAAGAAGGCGTTTTATGGTCTTAAATAAGCTTACCAAGCATAAATAATACACTCAAGACAATGTTGCTTTCTTCGAGTTTTGTTAACAACTATTCTGACTCCTCCTTATTTATCTATAATTGTGGAAGTACTACAGTTATGCTTCTTGTTTATGTAGATGATGTCATCCGGACTGGCAATGACCATACATTTATCTCTAAGTTGCTCTCCTCTTTGAATCAACGCTTCGCACTAAAAGATCTTGGTTCTCTCAGTTATTACTTGGGCATTCAAGTTTTGAGACTTCCATTAGGATTCCTGCTCACTTAAGCAAAGTAAATTGACGACTTACTAGCCAAACATGAATATTTCAAATGTCAAATCTATCGCTTTGCTGTCAGTAACTGGAATGTCTTTGTCCATATCTAAATGACAGCCTTTCCTTAACCCATTTGTCTATAGAAGCATTGTTAGCACCTTGTAGTACCTCACTAACACTCATCCTGACACAACCTATATTGTGAACAATCTCAGTCTCTTTTTTTCAAAAGTTCAACCGATATTTATTGACAAGCCGTTCAATGTGTCTTGTGCTATTTATCTAGGACCAAGCATCTAGGACTCCTCAATTCAACCAACTGATGATTGGACTGCTCACCTTATCTGATGCTAACTAGGCATCCAATGTGGATTATCCAAAATCTGTTGATGCCTAATGTGTGTTCTTTGGCAACACTCTGGTTTCTTGATTGTCAAAGAAACAAACTACGATCTCCCGATCCATAACCGAGTCAGAATACCAAACCCTCGCTCATGCCTCTGTAGAAGTATTTTAGCTTTTATAGTTGTTGACTTAGTTAGGCATCACCATTTTGTCTGTCTCTGTGCTTTGGTGTGATAACATCCGTACCAGTTTACTAATAAAAAATCTTGTTTTCCATGATTGTACCAAGTACATAGAGATTGATTTTCATTTTGTTAGAGATCCCAGTCTTCATGGCCAGTTAGAAGTGCGATACATTCCTTCGCTAGATCAGTTTGCCAACTGTCTGACCAAGTCTTTCTCCCACATGTTGTTTGTCTATCTTTGGTCCAAACTCAGCGTCCTTGAACTCTTATCTCATTTAAGAGGGGATGTGAAGATATTATGAAATATAAATATAGCATAGTTGTTTATATGCGGATGTTATGATGTCCTTTCTGGATTGTTTAAAAGGTTCTTTCGTTTAAATCTCCTAATTAGATTTTTTATTATTTTGTATTATATATATTGGTGTACTCCCATTATATAAAGGGCGTGTAGTGTATAGAATTATTCATCACACACAAATGAGTGAGAACTAGTACTTTAAACTATCAAATTTGGACTCAAAGCATAGAAGTTGCTTTATTTTTGGGTCAACGACGGTGGCATGTAAAACTTTGGTTGTGGCACGTGTGGTGCGGCTAGGCCGCACGACCCTACTCCCACGTGAGGCTGATCGTGGCTTGGGTTTGCTTCAAATCTATAGCAGCTGGCAACACTAAACTTGGATGCACAGTGGTTTGGGTGGAGGTTGAGGTTTGGATCCAGGCTCAAGAAACGCAAATGCATCTTTTAACACATTCTCATTGTGGTGGACGAAAATTCACAACGCTCCTCACCGTTTTTTCGGACGAAAAAAATGTGAATAAGTCTTCAAGTGACAAAAGGATCGATCAAACGTGATTTCCAAGCAAGGCTGGCATGAATACAGATTCAAAGTCGAACCTTAAGCAGTGTGCCCAATGGGGAATCCTAATGCCCGGTTGATACTGAAATGGAGAGACTAGACTGAAGAAGGAAAATGTGGCAGGGAGACTTGTAATATAAAATCTCTAAAGAAGAAGAAGATAAAATGTTCTCATATAATTAGGGCAAAAGTCAATTTAATTATGAAAATGTCATTGAGGCCAAAATTACCTATTTGCCCTCTCTTAGGGAAAAAGACAACTTTGCCCCTTAAAGACAAAGTGTCTTAAGTCCCTCGAGAGCCAAATAAATAATTTAAACCCTTTTGGAAGTCATGAGATTCCGATTTTTCCTTATTTACAAAACGAATGGTTCAGACTATTACACAATGTCTTTTTTATCTTTCAACAGCTATGCATGGAATGTGGTAAACAATATTTATACACATTATTCACTCATCTTTCATGCCAAGGAATTGTAGACTTCGTTTTTTTTTTTTCCTTTTCACTCTCAAGTCTTTTCAAGAATTATTTGCATTAAGAATTTCACATATAGATTTTTTTTAATCTAATAATATTTGAGTTGGGCGATTCAAACCCATAATCTCTCAATTATCCATTTATACAATATGTCAGTTGAGATCAACTTTTATGAACATTTCATAGAATTCTTATTTGGTTTCAAATGACTTTTTAACTTTAGGATTAATCTAACTAATATATTATTCCACTACATATTTTTCATCCACCATTTAGATGTAAGTACAAAAAATAAAAGCCTAAATTAAAGTCTTTGTCGAAATCTCCATAGATAATTTTTATCTCAACAATTTTAATTATAGCATGTTTTCTAAAATATTTTATCTATACCAAATTTTTTTACCTTTTTTTCATATTTTAGAATTGCACTTCTTTAATCGACTAAATTTAGATGTTTTCAATCCACTAAACTAATTACTTTTAATTAGTTGAATTGATTGTTTTCAATCAACTCTAACTTACTTGTGTTGAATGAGCTCCTTAGTTCACTTGATTTTAAATATGGGCATTGTGGTTATTTTAAAGAGATCCATCCCTATTTCTGCTATAAAAGATTATTTTTTTTAATTCTACTATTTCATCCATTCTTTTTTCTTTTTTCTTTTTCTTTTTCTTTTTTTAGTTTTTCTCTTAAAAATGTTGAAAAAACAAAAAATAACAAAGAACATAAATAGATTAAAAAACCTAAGAGGTAAATAATTTGATTAAGCTGCGTAGATCTAAACTTTCTTGGAAGAGATATTCAAGCTTCTAAAATTTATTTATTTTTTCTTTATCAATCACCGACGTAGCATGTTCTTTCTAACATGTATCACTCAAGGTTCAAACAATTCAACAAAAATATTTGGTAGTTCAATTTTTATTTTTATTTTTAGATAACACAGAATGCCCCTCTTTTGGCTCATTGCTTATCGAACAAAAACGATTAATGTGAGAAAATAGAGAAGAGAAAAGGTTTTTTTTTTTTTTTTTTTTTCAAAATATCTCAATTAAAAATACTTCAAGTTTGGTGTACTGATTCTAGTTGTATTCTATTGTGGAGAGTGAGGGAAAAAGTGTGAGTAGTATAAATTTTCAAGAGTGTTTATGCAATTAGAGTCGGAGGGAGAATTTTGTATGATAGTAACAATTTTTCACATAATACCGTGGTTTTTTCTCCGATTTGAGAGATTTTCCACCTAAATTCTTGTGTTATCTATTTTGTTATTTTCTTTTTTAATTTCTCACTATTTTTCAGATAGTGGCTTGTTAGGAAAAAATTCTTTTCTAATAACAGTAGGAATAAGTAGAAAAATAGTGAAAAATTAAAAGACAACAACAAAATATTTCATACACAGAATGACAGAAATTTTTTGGACATTTGTTTCTTCATATTTGATTGTCTATTGATTAAAAACTATTTATTAATACTAATTGAAAATATTGGTAGTATTGAGGTAAAAGCTATTTATTATTTATTATATTGATTGAAATTATCAAATAAACCACCAGTTTGTCTTTTTACGTCCGGATTTGAAGTTGGCACAAATTGTTTTCTAAGAAGTTAAAAGTCATTTTAAAAGAAAAACAAATTCACCCGCCAATTCAATAAAAATGTTGCATTTGAAAAAGACAAAAGTATGTACAATAATGAGGCGGTTGTACTCCACGAGCGTAGAACGAGCGTAGAACCAGTTCAAACGGACTTGTAATATTTTGACGGTTCAGATGTTTCCAAGAAGAGCATCAAAATTGCCACCAAGGAAAATTACCTTTTTTCAAAAAACTCAATCCAAGTGAGTTTAGAAAAGGTTAAAACACCATTTAAGTCCCTCGGTGTTTGTTTTATTTAGGTCCTTGAACTTTGAAATATTTAAGGTTAGTCCCTCAACTATCTAAAAATCTTAAAAATGGTCCCTGATGTTAAAAAAGACTAACGGACGTTTAAAAAAATGGTCTCTGATTTTGTCGTCCAAATTTCCGGCAACTGTACTGGCAAGGGAAAGAAGAAAAGCATTTATGGGTTACATTCATTACATTCATTCATTGCTTTTAGTGATCTTTAATTGGTGAATTTCATTTTGTTTTCTATTGGTTTCTTGTGGTTTTTTCTTTCTAAAGTTTGAATTCGTTTAATTGGATTTTCCCCTAATTTTTGAACGTATGCAAAGAAAAATTAATTACCATTCATATAAAAAATAATTTAAAAAATCAATAAGACATTTTGGTGGTATATGTTTGATTATGAGCAAACGAAGAACAATTAGCCCTTCCTTTTGTCCCCTGATTACATGAGGACAAAATTTTGGAAATTGAATTTTGGCTGTGAATTTTGTTCTGTTGAATTATTTTTTTATGGCCTTTTCTGGTGTGTTTGTCATTTTTGAATGCCTCTGTACCAGAAGCCATCGTTCCTCCCTTCCCACAAATATCTCCTCCTTTTCGTTTCTGATTTCCCACAAAATCACTCATAATCTAATGTCTCTACTCCCAAATAGTCGCCGTGAAATTGGAGACATAGAATTAGAAACCATTTTTTTAAACGCCTGTTTGTTTTTGTTTAATGTGAAGGATCATTTTTAAGCTTTTTAGATAGTTAAGGGACTAATTTTAGACATTTCAAAGTTTAAGGACTTAAATAGAACCAACACCATACTTGAGGGACCTAAATGATATTTTAACCTTTAAAAAATTAAAATTAATTTTCAATAAAAAAAATGAAAATTACCTTTTTTTTTAAGTCCTAATTTCAGATATAGTTTCAATTTAATTTATAAATTTCAAAATATAATATTTTTACCATTTTAATAATGATTATTTATGGTTATTTTGTATTAATTTCTTAATTTATTTTTATACTTATTTTCTTTTAAAAATAAAATTATATTAAAATTTAAAATTATCATTATTGAAATATCATGTACAAAAATATATAATTTTAAAACATTAAGATCTAAATAAAAAATGGAAATTGTGTTGGATAGTCCAATTTTACAAAATAATTGCAGATCTATACAAATTAAAAAATATTTGCATTCATGGCAAAAATATGATTTTTTTTAGTACTAAAAAAAAACGATATTAATATTCATTATACAGTATTATTTTATTATTAATATATTATTATGTATTATTAATACAATATTATATGTTTTTTTTAGAAGAATACAATATTATATGTTATTAGTAGTATTATGTAGCGTATAATTATTAATATCTATGACTATGATTGGTAATTTTTTTTTCCCTAATATTGTAAATACTTTTCAAATTCTAATTTACTGTATTCCTAAAAAATAACCCAATAAAAAATAAGCTCCCTACAACTGGGGCACTTGTTTTTGGGGCCTATAAAAACTCACGAACTCATCCCCTCTTCCTAAGGATCTCTCCTAATCGCAATCGGAATCCGTCATCCCCTTCGGTCGTCCCCGCCCGATCGGCCGCGAATGGAGAACATTCTGGACGAGTATCATGGCTACTGGGAGACCAACATGTTTCTGCAGATGGAAGAGTTCGAAAGGTTTTCTGTTCCTGTCTCTGTTATTATTATTTTTTTTCTTAACTAAACTTTGTTTGGATTATTCATTTTGAGCTTAGAGAACTAATTATTGCAGTTGGGGAATGGAGAACCAGGCATTTTATGGTTCTGGCGATTCGACCTCGCCGGATGGAGCGTCGTCGTCGTTAGACGCATCGAAGAATATCTTATCGGAGAGAAATCGGAGGAAGAGGCTTAACGATAAGCTTCTTGCTCTCAGAGCCGTCGTCCCTAATATCACCAAAGTCTGTTTTCTTTTCTTTTTTTCTTCATTTTCTTTACTTCACATCTAAATGAGTTTACATACATACTTATAATAAATAATTCTGATGCTTCTATTAATTTATAAATCAAAATGCAAACAAGAATAATAACTCAGCGGTATTAGTGTTCACTTAATGACTATGAGGTCTTAGATTTTAATCTCCCCGTCCCCAATTGTTGTAATCTCAAAAAAAAAAAAAAAAAACCAGACATGGTTTCCAATTCCCCAGAAAATCTATATGAAAACGTAATTGCAATTTTGAAAGGAAAAGAAAATGATAAAAATGAGATTTTGTTGGGTGATGATGATGATAGATGGACAAAGCGTCAATAATCAAAGACGCGATCGAGTACATTCATGTGCTTAGAGAGCGAGTGAAGAACATAGAAATGGAGATCTTGGATTTGGAATCAACAACAACAAATCAATCGGTCGACAAAAACGAGGATGGAACGACGACAAAGGAGAGAACAAATGAGAAAACGACAAAGGCGACGTGGTCATACCCGATCGAAGTTGTAGATGTGAGTGAAATTGGAATTATATATTTCTAAGATTTTGAACTTATTTTTGGTTGAAATTGAATAAAATTAAGTTGGGGTGTTTGTGAAGTTGAGTGTGAATTGCAGTGGGGAGAAGACAATGGTGGTGAGTTTGAAGTGTGGACGAAGAGACGACACGGCATGGAAGATTTGCAAACTCATTGAATCCTTAAACCTCAATATCATATCCGCTAGTATCAACGTCATTGGGGACCGTTGGATTTTAAACACGCTTTTCCTTCAGGTTTTACGTTACTTTTATCTCTAAATTCTTTATTTTCTTGATTCAAATTACCAACAGAAACTCATCAACATCAATGTATGTTCATAGACTAAGAAGTCATGGATTTGAATTTTTCACTCTCTCAATTGTTGCAATTTAAAAAAAAAAAAATAAAAATCATGGATTCAAATTGATAACTACTTATTTAAATGATTTTATAAGTTACTACTAGAAAAACAAAAAGGAAATCATTTTTTTATCCTAAACTTAAACATGGGTTGAAACTTGCAATTATTGTCCTCTCTCTATATATATTAATTTTTGTTATATCTGCCCATTATTTTTTATATGATGAGATTAATTAGTAATTAACTTTGAAATTCTTGAAAATTAATAATTTCAGTGGAAGGATTGTTTTTTCGGTAACTGCAGATCTCATAATTATTTGTACATTCACAGTATTAATTTTAATGCTCATTTTGGCAATGTAAGAGTTATTTGAAAGTAAAAATTAAGAGTTATAGCAATAAATCCAGTATTTATAATTGAGTTTCTTTTTCTTTTTCTTTTCTATTTTTGTGAAAAATAATACCAAATTTAGTCAACTTATTATAATTATTATTAGAGAAAGACAACAAAGAAAGCTTTATTGCATGGAATGAAGCAGGGTATGAGAATCCTGCCAGTCTAATGTTTGTGTCAAACAAAATCTATAATGAAGATAAAGACTAAATCCAATTATTATTTACTTTATACACCATGTCATGCTCTTGATCATTTTTTTTACTTGGCTTATTTTTCTGGTTAAGATTTAAATATGGTTTAAAATATAGTTTTTGGTGGATTTCTATGTTTCAAATGTCAAATTTTAATGGTATGTTTTTGTAAAATGATATTTAAAATTATTGAACTAATTTCCATTAAATTAACTTTAAATTTATTATATGAATCACCAAACCTTTTTTTGTACATAAAACTCTAGGGGACTTTTGTTGAAGGGGTTATGGAGCTGTTGGAAATAAGCGGTTCTACAGCTCCTTTTATCTAATTTTTTATTTTAATTTTTTAACAAAATTATTGAGCGGCATTTGGATATTTGTTTGAAAACTTGTTAGATTTAATGAATTCTATTCCTTTTTTTTTTTTTTTTTTTTCTTTTTTTATAAATTATTGAACAAACTAATTTTTAAATATTGAATTGATAAATTTTAGTGACTTCCTTTTCGATGCAGAATTGTTTGAAAATTTGTTACTTTTAATGAATTCTCTTCTAATTAGTTAAACAATTCATTGGTTAGGATTTGAACTTGTGACTTCATGTAAATGATGGTTGTCAATAAATGAATTTAAATTTTGGTTGGTATCAATATCATATTCCAGTGAGATAAAGTAATTTTCCTTGTTGAATTATTGCTCTTATTTGAATGTCTATAACATGACTTTAAAATTTAGCCGTAGAATTGAACTGGTAATACAAATTTTTTTTTTCTTTCTAAATATTAGTCGAATTAAATATAATTTAAAGGAGTTCAAATTAATAACAAAGGGAAATCGTGTTTTTTTTATGTTGTTAATAATGAAGAAAATAAAATTTTCTTTTTTATGTCATATTATCTAATGGGAAAATACTGTTGTTTTACAGGTAGAGAAAGCAGTAGAAAAAGAAGAAGATCTAAAGGCTAAAATAGAAAGAGCAATTTGCATGCAGCAATGCGTGGATCCATGAAACCCTAAAAGCATTTAATAGTTAAATATCAAAGTTTGTGATCTAATTTCTAGTATTAGAATTATTTCCCCTCTATATTTCTCTTTAGAAGCTCCTTATATGAGAAATAAACTTGAAAAACATTTTGTCACTCTCCCACCATTGAATAAATAGAATGAACTTAAGGACAAATTAAATAATAATCTTCTAGATATAGTATGTGAAAATGATGGTTTTGTTCATGATTCTTGTGAAAATGATGGTTTTGTTCATGATTCTTTATATGGAACACTTGAATAGTGCCATATTTGAGATCTAGGGCATGCTTGGATGAGGAAGAGGAGAGAAGGTGAAGAGTAGAAATGGTTTAGAAAATAGTGTTAACATTGAGTAGTTGCAAAAAAAACTTTCTTTGGAAAAGCTTTAGAAAAGTAATTTGAGTAGTGGTTTGTAAAAGAACTTTTCACCATTTTTTTCTGTTCTTTTTTTTCTCAACCATTAACTATCCTACAATATTTTTCCTCTTGTCCCGACAAAGTTAAGGCTGTCAAGATTAAAAAAATGAGATGATCTAAGACTAAAATATGATATTTTATGAACAAGAAAAATAAAAATAATATGCTTAAAGTTGCTTACTTTATGAAAAACTCGTGGGTAGGTATTTTAAGAGTAAAAAAATTGATTAATCATAATTGTCCTTGTCGTATTAAAGCATCAATTAAAAAACAATAGTCTCAAAATGTATTTACAAGTAAGTTTTAGAATGAATACATTAAGTTTGATCATTCAACAAGAAATAAATCGAGTAAAATATAATGTGTTGCTCATAGGTTCAAAATCTCATTGAAATATATTATTTGCATTAAGTCTGGCACATTTTCAATAAACAAATCAATGAGACATCATCATATATTTTTTTAAAAACCGTAATTTTTTTTATACCTATTAAATATAGTTCTAAAAGTTCAATCTACTTTTTAAATCTTATTCGAGTTAGTTGACATGACAAAAATTATCATGATGTTGGGTCTCTACCTCGAACTCGTGGGATTGTAGACCCAAAACGTTTAAAATGGGCCTCAAGATAGGCCCATTACAGGTCTTAATAAAAGGCCCAATTATCTATAAACAGTGGCCCAATCCACCGATTCACCAAAAACACAAGAATATAATGCTTCGAGTCCGACTGGCGGCAATCTCGTTTGCCAGCTCCAGGCGTTTCTTCCTCTGTCTATCGAATCTTAGCGTTCTGCTATTCGAAATCAATTAATTCTCGCCTCCCTTCATCTAAACACTTCCAATTCCCAGTTTTCTTTGCATTTTCTTGGAATCAAAGAACGTAATTTCTCGATCAAGATCTTCCTCCATCGAATGAACTTTCGATCTGATTGAAAATCGTTCTTCCACCTCGAAGACAAGCAGTTTCTGTGGCCGAGAAGAGCTCTGAGATCATATTGAAATCTTCAATTCTGGGATGGATTGGGTTTAGGGTTCATAATGATTACTGGGTATTTGAATTCGGGGCTTTGATTTTTCAGCCATGTGGTTTTCCTTCTGGAGATCCAGGGATCGATTCTCGATTGAAGAACTCAGGTTTGGAACTGAAATTCAGATTATTTGTTGTTTATATTATTTATGTTTGTACTGGGGCTCCGTCAGTAGGACTGTTAGCTGCTCAACATTGCCTCAATTGCTCAACTGAAAATTTTTCTTTCTCAATGCTATTTCTTCACCTTTGCTGGGTGTGTAATTTCATTTCATTTTTGTGCTGGTGCTGCCGAACTTACTGCGAGTTAAAGTGGGGAAAAATGTCTCCGTGTTTCATAATTTCAATCATGACTCCTTTCTCTTTTTAGGATGCATTTGTCTGTTTGTTAGAGCTTGGAAAAGAGATGAGAGATTTCTGTGGGAGAGAGTTAAGGAGGGGTATTGGACTTATCTGTTTAAGTGAGAAGAGGTTTCTAAGAACTTGATTCATGGGATTTAGGTGTCGGTATTCTGAGAGCCAGCCTTGTTGACTTAGTGACTATGATTTTGTCAATTAGTCCACCTATCTTTGTCACAAGGTTATTATTAGCAAGTATGGTATGCTCCCATTTGCGTGACTCGCAAGCGGGGGTCAAGACATCTCACAAGTCCTTGGAAATACATTGTTTAGGAGTTTCCCTTTTTTGTTTCCAACCTTCTTTCTAGTACGGTGGAGAATGGGAGGTCTACCCTATTGTGAGAAGATAAGTGGGTGGGAGATTGAACCCTTTGCTTATTGTTTCATCCTTAATTCCATTTGTTTATCTTCATCCAAAAAAAAAAAAAAAAAATTCCATTTGTTTATCCAGTATGAAACACATATGTGCTCGTTCCTTTGGAACATGAACATCATCTTTCTCTTATGTTGGATTTCAAGCGTTCTTTATTTGATAGAGAGACGCGGGATATTGTTGCTTTACTTTCATTATTAGGGGTTTATAGTCTTGATCCTTGGCCCTTGGCATAAGGGTGCTCAATGTTGGGTTCCTAATCCAACTGAGGGGTACACGTTTTAGCCTTTCCTTTGTCTGCCTTTTTAATTCTTCCTCTACTATCGTGGAAAATTCAGCTTTTGCTTCATTATGAAAGATGAAAATCCTAAAGAATGTTAAGTATTTTACTTTACAACTTCTCAATAGTAGGATTAACACTTTAGATAAGGTTTTGAGGAAGAATCCATCCTTAATGGGGTTTGTGTGTTGCATCATGTCTAGGAGGGCGACAAAGGATCTTGATCATCTTCTTTTGTGTTGTGAGATCAGAGATGGCCTAGAGGTTCGAAACCGGTTTTTCAGAAGTTTTTGTGGCAAACTGGGTTTATTCTAGAGTGTGGGGGCTTTGGGGAGAGAAAAACAATCGAATCTTTAGAGGGATGGACGTATTGTCGAGTGATGTTTGAACCTTCATTAAATTTTATGTTTGTCTCTAGGTCTTTATTTCTAAGCCCTTTTGTAATTACTCCAGGCATTATTTTACTTGACAGGATGCCTTTTTTGTAGGTTGTCTCCCTTTTGTAGGCTTTTTATTTTGTATGCACTTGTATTCTTGTGTTCTTTCATCGAAAGCTTAATTTACTTGAAAAAAATAATTTCAACCATTACTTTGTCTCTTATGATGTATATGTGCCATTCAAACCAAACCATTAGTACTTGATTACATTATGTTTTGTGTTGATAAGTTATTCTTATGATTTATTCATGGAACAAATTTAGTTGCAAAAGATATTTATATTTTTTTTGATAGGAAACATAAACTTTCATTGATGAATGAGAAAGTTATAAAAGGCCTATCGAATATTACAAAAATCTTTTTCATTGGGTAGTTGCAAAAGATATGACTCAGACTTTGTAGCTTCTTATAGTTTTTGTTACGATGTTGGGCGTATGGAAAAATAAAGCAATAGAATTTATGTTTTCTTTGTTTTTTCTTGGTGTATTCTTTGGACCGCATCTGGTGTTGTACTTTTTTACTACTACTTTATAATTTATACTTTTTTACTTCTAGTTCTACCTTGTAAAAAGGGTACAATAGGGGTATATGCATTGGCTAGTTAGGTTATGCTCATATTGAAGCTGATATTCTTTTACCACCATTACCAATGGTTGCAATTCTAAATTCATACATTTGAGAATTTTATACGATTTGTATACGTTTTTGAATCATCTTAAATCATCATATTTATATTTTATTGTAAAGTAAAACAGAAGTGCATGAATGATGTTCTTTTTATCTTAAAAACATACATTAAACTCTCTCGGTTAGGTGGGCTTTTAAAGTTTCAAGTTTAGTTCAAGCCTTTAGTTTTTCATAAAGGTTGTTCTTTGTACTTTTTATGTATTTTCTATTTCTTTTTCACTCATTTGTGGAGTTTTTATCTTTGGAGCATTAGTCTCTTTTCATTTATTCAATGAGAATTTTCGTCTGTTGTTAAAAATAAATCATTACACTTTGCTTGTTGAGGACATGATAGACTTACATCCTTTTTTCTTGATTATGTTTCACTTCAAATTTGGTTAAATTTACTGGGACAGGTATTTAACTGATCAGCTACTAAAGATTCAAATAGTCAACGAGGTTAACAAGGTAAATTATGCTTCTTGATTTTTTCATTTCGAGTGGTTATGTATTAAATAACAATTTTCACTAATATGTAATAACACTATTTAATTATATATCTGGATAAAGGAATTTGTTATTGAAGCGCTGCGATCAATAGCAGAGTTGATTACTTATGGCGACCAGCATGATGCTTCCTTTTTTGAGTAAGGCTTTTTTAATTGCTTGTTGTTTCTTGGTAAATTTATGAAGTTCCAGATCTTTTACGTACTTCTGGCTGTTTCCAGGTTGTTCATGGAGAAGCAAATCATGGGAGAATTTGTACGAATTTTGAAGATCAGCAGGACTGCAACTGTTTCACTTCAGTTGTTGCAGACAATGAGCATTATAATTCAGAACCTTAAAAGTGAACATGCTATATGTAATTTCCTGAATAACTTCGTAAATTAATTAAATTTTGCCACTGCTGTTTATGGTATTGACCTTTTTGGTTCTCCCTCTCTGGCAGATTACCTATTCAGTACTGAACATATGAACAAGCTAATAACATTTGCATTTGATTTCCGGAGTGATGAGTTGTTGTCTTACTATATCTCTTTCTTAAGGTTTGTTTTGAATTGTTCGCATTTTTTTCCCCTGGTTTTTTGGTATCTCCTGCCATTATTTTTTAGTCATCTGACAACTATGTATATGTATCATGGTTTTTGTAAGAGCAATTAGTGGAAAGCTGAACAAGGACACAATCTCCCTTCTTGTGAAAACTCAGAAGGTAAGTTTTGTGTTCAATCTTTTCTTTGTAGTATCATATCTCTCATGTATGATCCAAATCCTAGGGAAACATTGACAACAATTGCATATGATTGAAGGAGATAATAAAAGTGCTATATGTCTCAGTTATAAACATGTTTGTACATCTACTAAAGTACATGGGTCATTAGAAGGAAAAACATGGCCATTTCACAAAATGTTGATGGATATTTTAGGATCAATCATGTAAACTTTAAAAACAATTTGAATTAAAAAATGAAACTTCGCAAATAACTTTTGGTGACTTTCAAAATACCTCTCTCTCAAAAAACCTCAAACCCAAATACTTTCCCTCCCTCTCTGGCTCTAGAGGAAGAACAACAACACGTTCATTCCGCTAGCGACGTCGCCCCCCTCTCCTCTTCCATCTATGATAGGAACGAACACAGATCTTCTTCCCTTTCATAATCATAGTCGCTCGATTTGCATCTTAGATCACTCCTCTCTAGTTAGATCTAGAGCATGCCGTGCTCAAGCGACTACACCTGTACAATCTACCATCTTGGTTTGAAAACGACGCATTTGCGTTCGCAAGGTCTGCGGCGTGATTCTTCAGTGTTCTAATTGGATCTGGCAGCGCTCCAGAAAAAATGCTAGTATAGATTTGGAGTTCGTGCTTCAGTTTTAGGCTACGTCTTTCCAGCGTAGAAGCGACCTTTCACCGGCAATAAGTTAGCACAGACACTTCAAAATAGGAAAAGAATCTGTGTCGGACACATATCGGACACACATCTTCCAGACGCTTCTCGGACACGTGTTCGACACGCTATTTTACGTATCTTTATTTTTTATTATTTTTTTAATAATTGGACACACTTCGGACACACCTCGGACACACCTTAGACACATCTTGTAAACATGTGTGGTCTTTGAGCCAAGCTCAAACCCAAAATAATTAATATTATAGTTAACTAAATAATAAAAAGATAAAGGAAAAAGAAAAACAAAATAGTAGTCTCTCTTATTTATCACAAAAAACCAACCACCTTTCCCTCTTCTTCATGAAAAAACTCAGTCTTCATCTTCTAAAATATTCGTTTGTCGCCACCTCCCGTGCGGATGCCTAACCGACGTCCATTGTAATTAACTTCACATTATATGCTTTTTAGTAAAGACACTTAGTGTTTTATGCTAATTTTTTTTAACATATCCTCAACGTATCAGTGTCCTAGTTTTTTAGAAAAATGGCGTATCACCGTGTCCTATCGTGTATGTATCTGTGTCCCATGTTCGTGTCCGTGCTTCATAGGCTAAACCTCTCGATGAAGGAATATCACTTGATGCTTAGTGGCTCCTATTGTTTCAGCGCGCGAGATATGCACAATGAAACCATGTTTTTTATGTTCTTATTAGACTGGTTTGGTCTAATTTGAATTTGACCGGTTCCTTCAAAACGGATTCAGCTCTGACAGACCATTTTTTTTGTTAAAGGGTTTAGCTACCACCTATGAAGACTAATGAGTGCAATTGCATGAATGATTGGGCTTCCTCCTCGGCTCTGGTGATGGTCGATGATGCGTGCGGTGAGAGTCATGTGAGTAGTTGCATTAGACCCACATCTCGTGACGTTGCCAAGCAAGCATTAGTTCAAGGAAGCCAGTCCTTGTCATCGGCACTTGCTAATTGTCGAACACAATTATCAGTGTACGAGAGAACCGTACAAATTCGCTTTCATGATACATTTTTTCTCGGTGATTTTCTTTTTCTTCACCCTATTTTGGGCTATAAAGTGACAAGGGCAATGCTTCTTTTAAAGTTTTAGTGACCTGCCCTCAGACATCACCGATCTGATTGGCAATGGATCAAGGGTATTTTCCACAAACATCACCATTTGGCGCCGATTTGGGATGAATCTTGATCTTCTCCCTTCCCTCTGGCTAGATCCGATGGAGATTTCTCGGCTAAGAGTACATCTCCTAGATATGTAGCTGATTCATGAGATAATCCCTCGGATGCACTAGCCATCCCCTCTTATATCATTAGTTGGATGAGAGCTACAAACCTATATTTATTCCATACTATTTCATTATAAAAAAGGTTCATGACCTTCCCCTTTGTAACACTTTCTTTTTATCAATTAAGATGTTTTCGTTTCTTATAAAAAAATGACAAATTAAAACCATCTTTAGTTATTGGAGTAAAGCTTCTAAGAGAGGAATTAAGGGACATAAACATGCATCTATATGATCTAGATTTCATTAAAAGTGAGAATGTATAGTAGACCATGAAGTTACAAATTGGCGAATGAACCAAGCTTGTAAGTATACAAGTGTCTTAGGCTATAACTATTAGGGGTATATCAGTGTTCGACTAGCAAATTTGTTATAGTTGAATGGTTATTATTGACAAGTTAAGCTTATTGGGAATTAAGTATATTTTTGGATGGTCTAGGTTACCTTTCAGTTATCGTTTCTTATGCCTAGTATTTTCCGCTAATTTTTCTTCCATTTATGGTTCTTATCGCTCCCTTAGTTTGAAGGGTTATCTCTTCTTTTGTCTATTTTGATTGCCCAAGGAATGGGTTTACTGTTTCCATTTAGAAATTGAGATCTTTGTCTTCATTTAATGAACATGTAGAACAGCAAGGAGATTGGACCTCCTACACAATGTATTGCGTCTTTAATTCAATCTGATTATGCTTGCCAAACTGCTCGCGTAAAACCCAAAAATATGATTTTGTCTTCTGTGTGTGGATAAACTGGACAAACTGACCTGTGGTCATGGACGGGTGGAAACCTTTTGGAATGAAGTAATGGTTCCTCTAAGGATGAAACACCGTTCTTTCATTTTTTTTAAATGAAAGCTCGGCTATTTATAAAAAATGAAGAAACTGTCAACCGACTCATACTGACCAACCTGACCAACCTGACCTTGGTTGGTTTGTATAATTGATAGGAGGAAGAAAAGTCGCGTAGCAGCAGGTCTTGGGGAAGATAATCATTGAAAAATTATATTCTCGTTCTCGCTGTCCCGGCATCTTACCTTCCATGAGCACGAGTTCTTCTACTCCCCCTTATTTTAGTAGGCGCCTCTTGGATCACCATCTTCTGATCTTCTTATATATATATATATAATTTTCCTTCTATTTTTCTCGATCTCTACCCTCCCATCTTCCCCATATTTTGAGTTCTCTCTTTCTCCTTATTTCATCCTCCTCCCTTATTTTCTTTTTTCTACACTTCTCGCATTTTCTTCTTTCTTCTCGTCCTTTATTTCCTCTTTTATTTTTCTTCTTTCATCCCTAGCGTTCATTGCATGCAAACAAACAAGTCTTGTTCTTGTAGGAATAGTAGTACTTGTATTATTATAACTCCGGTACAATAGAAGATGCGATTCATAATACATTTTACAATTATAAAGAGAGGATCTTCCTAATTTCTAAGAGTTAATACTTTTATTTAGCATAGGTCTATTTATTAGACATTATCCATACTAAGTATATGGTTTTTTTTTTCACAGATTGTTGGTAAATTTGTATTTGTAAATTGTAATTTTGTTCTTACAGCAAGATTTTTCCATGTAGGATAAAGTAGTATCTTTTCCAATGTATGTAGAGGCTATACAGTTTGCTTTTCATGAAGAGAATATGATCCGCACAGCAGTTCGGGCTTTGACGCTTAATGTATACCATGGTCAGTTTGTCTTTGCCACTATTTTCTTACTTTTTTCTCTGATTAAGAATATCATGGTAAAGTTGACAGGCTTCTGATGCTCTAATTTTGATTTCAGTTGGAGACGATTATGTCAATAAATTTATCACCAGCCCTCCTCATGCAGAATATTTCACAAATTTAGTAACCTTTTTTACGAAGCAGTGCATCAGCTTGAATGAGTTGGTCCTTGAAACATTGAGGTAAAAAGTTAGTATAACTTGTTGCTTGATAAAATTAAATTTACCCTAGCCCATCAACTTATACTTTTGAGTTTATTGATGATTTAACATGATTCAACACGGTATCAGAGTAGGAGGTCATGTATTCAAACCCTTGTTGAATCATGTCAATCCTTGTTGAGTCATGTCATCCCTAATTAATATTGATTTCCACTTGTTTGTTATTTTCAAATTTTCAAGCCAAGTGAGGGGTAGCGTTGGTTGATAGAATTAAATTTACCCCAACTCATCAACAACTTTTGGGTTGATTGGTGGCTTAGCATGATTCAACCGAATATATTATAGGTTAAACATCATTTGATCTCTAGACTTTGAGGTTTGTTCCATTTTGGTTCATGTATCGTCAAAAGTCCAATTTTAGTCCTTGGATTTTGAGGTTTGTTCCATTTAAGTTCCTGGAAGCTTGAAGTTGGTCCATATGGGAAAATTTTGTTAATTTTTCTTAAAAAATTACCATCTTCTTCTATAAATTTTAGAAATATATGTTCACATTTTGTGTTTTCTTGTATTAAATTATTATCATTATTGAACTAGTTTTTTTTTTTTTTAATTATTATTAATATTAACTTCAAATTTATCCTAGGAACCAATATTAATTCTTTTTTTTAAAGTACAAGGACAAAAATTGGACATTTGAAAGTCCAAGGACCAAAATAGAACAACTAGAGACAAAAATGGTATTTTAACCTATATTATAATATTGCATAGAAGAAGACTATTGCTTTAAACGTCTGTTTTTTTTTTTTGACAGAAGCAGAGAGCTCTCGACCTCCACAATTGTTGCTGTTGTAGATGAAATTGAAGACAACCTATACTATATTAGTGATGTTATTTCTGCAGGGATTCCTGATGTGGGAAGGTTAATTACCGATAACATTTGGCAGCACATGATCTTTCCTCTGCTTCTTCCGTCTTTGAGGATTGAGGCCGTTAATGTATGACATTTTCTTATTCTCTCATATATTACATTTCTTTTTAGATTATACAATTATCAACATTATGAACCATCTTATTTCAACATTTTCTATATTCAGAGTGGTTTTCGCATTTTGATAATAATTGTTTTGATGAGAAACATTTTAGTGAAAATCAATAAGACGAGGAGAAGACAACCTCTCATTACAAAACTTGAAAAGAAGCCTTAGCTAAGGAACTCCACTTATAGCCTTAATAGAAAGACTTTGCAAGCGTTATATTGCATTATAAATTTTTTAGCATATTTCTTAGGTGAAACACTTTGAAGTTGTGCACATTTCACATTTCTTTATTTTTCTTTTCTTTTTTGAGAGAGAAGCATATTTCTTGGCGTAATGAAATACAAGACATTATAACCCTCGAAAAAGGGTGTTTACATTCACACCAATAGGAATGAACAAAAAGAATTAAACCCACTTCCTCTTGCCCCAAAAAAACCATAGAAAAATCTTGTTAAATGCAAGCCAGAAATCATCCTGTAGTACATGGAATGGATGAACCATGAAAATTGAGGCAAGAAAGTGATATATATATATATATATATATCCATGTGTTTGGGTTAGCTTACGTGCACCTCGACTATTTTCACAGGATAACGTTTGACCTTACTACATTTGTTAAAGAAATCATAGAAAATCAATTCCATGGTAGGTGGCCAGTGGCCACCATGGATTGAACCTATAAATTCTTAGTTCTCAAAGACTCTCTTTACCATTAGGCCAACCCATGATAGAATGTCATATTTGTTTTTAGAATAAATGAAAGAGTAGGTAAAAGCAGGAAGGATTGTTAAAGAGTCAAGATCACTTCTTACTCATCAAATCCCTTTTCATTCACTTTATTCAATTCAAGATACTGAACATAGAATAGGCTATTGATTATATAGCTAAGAGAGAACCCAAGGTCTAGCTAACTAACTAACCAAATGCCTAACCTCCTAACCAACTTAGTTCGGTACATTCTCACCCCTTACCTGTTTAATTAAAGGCCAATCACTACCCGGCCCCAAAATTTCTCCTTGTCCTTAAGGCAGAATTTCAAAAATTGACTAGAAATAACATCCATCATGTCTAAGTTGCCTCATTCATTAACATTCGAACCTTTCCATTTAATCAAAACTTTGTATTGCTCATCACTGATCGACAATTGTTGCACACCCAAACTGTTTTAGGCACGACTAGGTGCATGGCTAGCGCCTCGCTTGTCCCAGGCGAGGCACGTGTAATAAGGCTCGCGCCTTACGTGAAGCCCAGGCTCTAAAAGGCGCGCGCCTCGTGGGATGTTTTTTCCCTTCGTATTTTTTGTGTTTTAGATTCCTATAAGCTTTAAGTTTCGGGGTTCGTTGCCCTCGAACCCCCAAAACCGGGCGCATCGCCCCTAGACCCCGACCCGCTGACAGCAAAACCCCCGTACTAAGTCATTCGAAGCGCGTGAATGTTGATAGTTGAATATTATGTATGTTTTATATATTATTCTTGGTTAAAACTTCATTAACGTTCATGAAAAGTATTTTTATTGTGTATGCGCACATTACACAAACATATAAGTTTTTTGTGTTTTTTTATATAGTGCGCCTTAAGTAAAAAAGCCCTCGCCTTTTGGTGCACCTTGGAGGTGTTAGGTTCTAGCCCTACAAGCGAGCTTGTTGTCTCCTGGATTCGAGCATTGGGACGAGCGCGGGTGCTTTCGGGTATAGTGGAGCAAAGATATGATTCCAGATTCAAAAAAATAAAGGCATCGTTTGTAACTCCATTTTCCAAGATAATATGTGTTCGGTTACAGACACACTAACAATGATTAACGAAATGGTAATGATGGTTATGACGTGGAATGTTGACGTGGCAAA
>JBBMKA010000020.1:8285664-8296484 GCA_037833695.1 Sechiopsis laciniata | reverse complement strand
GGATAACCCTAATGGGCCTACTGGGCCTAAACCTAAAAAGCAGTAAAAGTTACATATTTTACATATAATCCTAACATACGTGTCCGTATCGTGTCGTGTTCATATCACGTGTCCGTGTCCGTGCTTCTTAGGTTAGAACAAATCCTTCTACCTGGCCACCATCAATCGGATTGTTTCTTTTATGATAGATTATAATGTTTTTAAGTTCAGTCACATATCTGTGTCATTTATGAGTAAACAAATATTTTTTACTTCATAGCATTTTTTATGTGACCATTGGTATTTTGAACTTTGAACATCCAGGGAATTCAAATTGGAGCTGTCACTTCTCTGTATTTACTTTGTTGCATTTTGCGCATAGTTAAAATAAAAGATCTGGCAAACACCATCTCTGCTGCATTTTTCTGTCCATTGGATGCTTTCTCCCCACACCGTGAAGGTGGGATTAATGGGAATATGACTCAATTATGTAGCGAAAATAGTAGCCATTCATCAGGAAGGGATAACATTGTGAGGCAGCCGTTGGGTGCTGAATCCTTAAGAAAAGAAGTATTGAGTTCATCTGCTCCTCAAACTGAGTTAGAAGATGGGACTGGGAAGAATGATTGTCCCAACTCCCACATGGAATTGAGGTAACATTTCATGCCAATTACAGGTAGCTTAAAGTTCTCCTGTCAAAGTCATATTCAAACACCCATTCAATTTTCAACTGGAAAAGGGGTTTCAACTGAAGTTATGTCTTTAAATGACTAAGCAAGAGAAAATTATCTCATGGCAATGGGTTCATGAAGTCTGCAAGATATGATATCTGTAATCGCAATGCTCTTTTTACTTGCTGATAAAATTTGGTTGCAAGTATTTTGCTTTCAATTTTATTTATTTTTCCTTACACTTGTACTGTTTTTAGTTTTTCATTTCTCTTTTTCTTTTCATCACTTCATAGGATTTGTCGTTTTCCTTCTATATTTTGTACTTCATGTTTTTAAATAAATAAATAAATGTATATATGTATATGTATATATATATATATATATTTTATTTGGACACATATGCAAGGAGTGACACTGAATTCTAGTTCCTGCCTCACAAAGTTTGGATCCCAAATTGTAATTCTAGTTCCTGACACTGAATTTTATTTGGAAACATGTGGATTAGCTTGTAATTATTTCTTTGTTTATTATCTACACCTTATTTTTGTTTTTAACAAGAAGCACTTTTCAAATACTTGCTTTTCTTCTTTCGCTTCAGTGGAAAGTAGGTTGACTCTACACAACATAAATACTACTAGTAAATGAATATTGGTTCAAATAATACTTAATGTTTGTAAGCAACGGGTTCCTAAATAACCTAACATGAATGCTTTGGCAGGGAAGCGTTGCTTGCTCATATAACTACTGGGGATGATGTGCAAGTCTTGGGTGCTTTAAGCGTTCTGGCTACACTATTGCAGACGAAAGGTCCGATCAGTGCAGACTTTGTTTCCTAAACTACTCTATTCTTCTGTTCTTCTCATCATGCATCTCATTTTTCTGTAGAACTGGATGAGTCAATGCTTGATGCTCTTGGAATCCTTCCTCAAAGAAAACAACACAAAAATTTTCTATTGGTACTCTTCCATGATCCTATATTGCAATTTTTGGACTCTGTATCAATAGATAGTACGTGTTGGTTCTTTTTCTTGATGCTCTTGTCAGGCTTAATTTTGTTTTCTTGGGACCAAGCAATGAAAAAATTAAAAATATTGAGCGCATCTCAAATTGAAAGTTCTATTTGTATTTTTAAATGCTCGTATCAAGTATGAATGAGGTTTCAGAATTTTGGATCTGTAAATTTGTACGGAGTTTTATTCTTTTGTGATGCTTTGGCATTTGTGTTCATGTAACATTTTTCTACCCGGTGCAGTGTACTGCCTCTTTGATCATGTTTACAGAATTTAATTGCTATCCTTCAAGAACCTAAGATTATGCTGTTTTCTTTCTGCACTCTTTTTGACCAACTTGTTAGGAGTTAGGACAGGACTCAAATTGTTGTAACTTATATTCAACAGAAAACCTTAGTTGGTGAGGATTCTGGCGAAGAGCAACTCTTTTCTTCAGAAAATACCTCAGTGAAAGGTGGCATCGATACTGAACTTGATGGCTACCTACAGAAACTTAAGGTACTGTTTCTGTTTCCCTATGCTTCCGCAGTTCTGCTAACCTAGTTCCCTCCCAAAGAAGACAAAATTGAAAACAATATTAAGAAAGGAATTCATATTTCCTTGCTCTCATATTGCTGACGTATATTACTTGAAGGAAATGCATTACTGAAAGGATTTTAAAGGCTGCTTTGATAATATCTATGTTCGTTATCCCCTTGGGATTGTCTTTGTAATACTTTTCTTTTCACATTCTCAATGAAAAGTTTCTCTTTGTTCAAAACAAAAAATCTATGTTGCTTTTCTGGTGTTAAAACCCTGGTTCTTACTGTGAGTATGAAAAGATATAATCTTACCCACTATATTACCACCATGTGCCTCTTTTTAATTGCTGCTTCATTCTGGTTTGATCATTTGCTGACTGGTTTCTTTCTTACTCTCAAACTATCAGGATTATGGCATTCCATATTTTCTGAAAGGAGGTGCAATCCCTCGTGTCCATAGGTTTGAGGTACTTTTCTATCAGAAACACTGTTCAACATGTATGTGTATTAGTATTACAATTTACAAAGATTCTAATGATAAAAGTATCTCACTTAAGCTGAAGCAAAAACCAACCCAAAAGTACAGACTATTAAAGCTACAGCCTTATAAATGATTCCGTTGTTCAATAAATGGAAATAGTTATGACTCCTGAAATGAACAGTGAGCAAGATGCTAGATCTTTCTTGTCTTGTACTAATGAACGTGAGTAGCCTAATAAATCCATCTATATTGGACATGTTTTAGGTGCTAGATGCATTGGTCAGCCTCTTTTGTCGTTCAAATATATCTGCAGAAATATTGTGGGATGGTGGGTGGCTTCTACGGCAGTTGTTACCTTACAGCGAGGCAGAGTTTAACAGTCATCATCTAAAATTGTTGAAAGTGAGTTATATATGAGGAGTAATGTTTTTCTCTCGATTTCATATAAAAAAGGAAAAAGCACATTCTATTTCTGTTGTTGATCCTTTGAATCAAATGCGTCATCATCATTACTTATCAAAAGACGATGCTTAACCTTAATTTTTCTGTTTTTTTCATTGAAATTTATTAGGATTCTTATAAGTACTGCGCTACCGAGCTCATTAAGGAAGCTAAAGGGTTTTGGTCTGATTTCCTCCTAATACTTCTTTCTGACGAGTGGAAAAAGTGCAAAAGAGGTATTTATTTACTGTCATTTGATACATGATTAAGCTTATCTAGAGTTTTCTGGGTGCTGAACCACTAAACTTTTCGTAGCAATTGAAGCCCCATCACCAAGGAAAGAACCAAAGTCCATTCTCTTGCACAACGCAAAGGCTTCTATCGTAGGTAAGAAGAATGACTAGTTATTTTTATTTTTTGACAAGAATAATGTCTAGCTATAAATTTGTAGCTCGTAATTGATTACCTTAGCTTTTGTAATTTTTGATATTATTTTTGTCGGACGTTGGGTGGTTAATTTAATGTCTGTTGAGATTGAATGCTACTGCCCTGGCCTAAGAATTTAATATAACTTCTTGTCCATACAGATGCTATTCCACCTGAATCATCATTTGCTGCTGGTCAAAGAATGTCTGAGTTGGTAAAGGTACCTCTCTTTCCCTCCCTCGCCAGCAAAATATGAATAAAAGTTGACAAATTACAGTAGGGAAAAAACAGAACAAAAATCCAATATAGAATGAACAATAAAATTCCATACAATAGATTGCCATAAATTTTGGAAAGGAACCTTTAAACTTACCGACCAAAAGGCAAGGTGGTTGTATGGAAGGAAATTTAAAATTTTAAAAATAAACCAATTATATCCAGGCATCATGCTTTTATATTCCAAAGATTCTCCTGAGCGGAGTTACGTATCTCTACCTTGGGCACTTAGGTTATTCGCCTCTTCTTTTTGTCTATAATACTTCTTTTTCTAATCGGAGAAAAAGTATCATGCTTTGTATTAAATTCAATTTCAAAATTCTCTGTCAGAATGCCTTGAAATATCTTCTGAACTCATTCAATCAACTTAGTGATGGTTGTAAATGTGTAGTTGTAGTTATTGTTAGAGATTAAATGTATATTTGTATTTCTTTGTATAGTTTGTTGCTTTAATAGTTCTAGGCCCATTAGGCCCATGAGACCTATTGTAACTCTTATATAAAGGTGTTGCCTTTCATTGAATAATATAACGACTCTTCAGTCTCACACTCTTGGTTACATGGTATCAGAGCCGAAACCCTAAAAAAGCCAATTTAGGGTTTTCAGTTTTTTTCTTTTTCTTTTTGAGAATCATTGGAAGGAGCCGTCGCCAGAGTTAGACGTCACCGCCGGTCGATTCCGATAGATCTGCTGCCTATCTACCTAGTCGTCGAAGTTGCAGCTCCGTCCGGTCAACGACGAAGACACACGCGCCTCCGCCCACTGTCGATTGCCGCCGCACGTGACGACGTGTCGCTGCTCTGATCGGAATGTTTTTTTGTGGGTTTTGCTCACGCCGAGGAGTTCTTCAGGTCTATTCAATTTATTTTCAGTTTTCGGCTTCACAGTGTCTCGGATTTGCCATTTATAGCTACCGTGGGTTTTTGTTTTGCTGCGATTTGGTGCTGTTCTATTTTTGTTGGTTCTTTAGACTATTGTTTGGTTCTTGTGAGTATTTTGCTACCCTAATTTATTTGGTTTAGTGCACTTGGCTGAGATTAAACAAACAAGCGTGATTTCACATTTGATGGATATCACAAAACGTACGTTGAATGACACAAATTATCTCAATTGGAATCGAACGATTCGAAATCACTTGTTGAGTAATGAACTGGAAGGGCACATTGATGGGGATTCGCCTAAGGAAGAAGTGGAAAAAAAAGGCGGGATTAGACTGATGCGCGCTTGTATAACCCGATCACGAACTCGATGAATGATGAGATCGTGGATCTGCTGAGCCATTGCACTACGGTAAAACAACTTATGACATATGTGAAATTTCTGTACTCTGGGAAGGAGCAAGTTACGAGGACATATGATGTATGTTTGTCCTATTTCCATGCTGATCGTAATGGTGAGACTCTGATGACTTACACAAAGCACAAGCGAAATGGTGCTAAGTTGAATTCTCTCATGCCTTTTAGTGTTGATATTGCGGCACAACAGGATCAGAGAGAAAAGATGGGAGTCATCAGCTTCCTGAGAGGTCTTGACCCAGAATATGAGAATGCAAAGTCTCAAATCCTGTCTGGAATTGAACTTCCATCGTTGGATGATGTGTTTCACCGGCGGCAACGCACAGAAGTGAATGTTATTGAGCAATCGAATAGTGCCTTGCTTGGGAGGAACGACTTGCGTGGTGGGAGAAATGTGAATCCTCCAGTGTCGAAATCTAGTTATGATCGACGCTAGGATACCAGTGGTGACAACCAGCATCCGGAAGCTCGAGGAGAAATGACCTGTTATTACTACCATAAGCCAGGACACCTCAAGAGGGATTGCAGAAAACTGCAATATCAAAATCAGAGGCTCCAGGCAGCCTATCTTGTGTCTAATGATAGAGCTCTTACTGATAAGGTTGCTACACTCTGGATTTCTTCTACTCCATTGCAGCCATTATCTTTAGAACTTCTGCTTTTTGCGACCCTAGGTGAATCAGGTAACAATCACTGTCTTCTTTCGTCGTCTACAAAGTGGGTCATCGACTCTGGGGCGACTTCTCATATGACAGGTAACATAAATTTGTTTTCTACTTCGTTGTCATCTATCCATTTTCCTGCTTTTACCTTGGCTGATGGATCCTTGTCTCCCGTCAAGGGGTCAGGATCGATCACACTCACCCCTACCCTGTCGTTATCTTCTGTATTGTGACTACCTACATTCTCGTATAACCTGATTTCTGTGAGTCAACTATCTCGTGACTTACATTGTTTTGTTTCATTTTTTTTTTGGTTATTCCTTTTCAGGATCATTTGACGAAGATTATTAGTAAGGGGCATGAAGCTAGGGGTCTCTACATCTTGGATCAGTAACCAGTCCAAGCTGTGGCATATATGAGTATCGCGCTCTATTCGAGGTTCATTGTCGGATGGGTCATCCTTCTTTGTCTGTCTTGAAAAAACTATTTCTAGAATTTAATAAAGTGTCGTTCTTAAATTGTGAGTCATGTCAATTTGCAAAGTTTCATCGGTTGAGTTCTAGTCCCAGGATTAATAAACGAGGTAGCGCTCCATTTGAGTTAGTCCACTTGGATGTTTGGGGTTCAAGTCCTGCTGTGTCTAAAACAAGGTTTCACTATTTTGTTACATTTGTTGACGACTTTTCCCGTTTTACTTGGGTTTATCTAATGAAAAATCGTTTTGAGTTGTCATCTCATTTTTGTGCCTTTAATGCTGAGATTCACAATCAATTTAATGTGTCTATCAAAATTTTACGCATTGATAATGGGGCATGGGGGTGAATATTTTTTGGGCATTCTTCGTTCCTATCTTAGTGAGAAAGGTATTATTCATCAATCGTCGTGTGCGGACGCACCATCTCAGAATGGGGTGTGAACGCAAGAACAGGCATTTCCTCGAAATAGCTCGAGCCCTGTCTTTCCAAATGAATGTTCCGAAACATTTTTGGGTTGATGTTGTTTCTACTGCATGTTTTCTCATTAACTGAATGCCTTCGTTTGTTTTGGGTAATAAAATTTCATTCCAAGTCTTGTTTCCTTTTAAGGAAATGTTCCATCTCCCACCTAAGATCTTTGAGTGTACGTCTTTTGTTCGCAATGTACGTCTTTACAGGATCAAGTTTGATCCTAAGTCTTTGAAATGTATCTTCCTAGGGTACTCTCGTGTCCAGAAGGGTTATTCCTGGGCACGAATCGATACGTCGTTTCCTTTGATGTTACATTTTTTTAGGATACTTCGTTGGGTCCTTTGTCCAGTCTTCCACCTGCGGAGGATGATTCGTTAGTTTATGAGATCGTGTCTTCATCCGGTAGTTCGGACCCTCCTCCTCCGTCGCTCCTTGTTCTGTCTCATCCTCCTCTTACTCAGGTGTACACTCGGCGTTCGCGACCCTCAGAGGCATGCCCCGTACCTGTGGATTCTTCGTCATCTGACTTGCAAGCTAGTGATGATCTTGACTTGCTCATTGCTTTTCGTCAATGTAAACGTTCTTGTATGTATCCTATTTCGTCATGTGTGTCGTACCATCAATTATCCTCATCCTCTTTTTCATTTCTTACTTCACTTGATTCTATGTCGGTTCCTAAACCTACTAGTGAAGCCTTGTCCCACTCTGGGTGGTACCGGGCCATGGTGGAGGAGGTGGTTGCATTCAATGCGAATGGTACTTGGGAACTAGTAGCTCGTTTAGAAGGGAAATAGACGATTGGTTGTAACTGGGTGTTTGCTGTCAAGATGAATGGTGATGGATCAGTTGCTCGGCTTGAGGCACGCTTGGTTACTTAGGGGTATGCTCAGACATATGAGATTGATTATAGTGAGACCTTCTCTCCAGTTGCAAAAATGTCATCCATTCGCCTGCTTATTTCTCCAGCGGCAATGAATGATTAGCCGTTGTATCATCTTGATGTTAAGAATGTTCTTTTCCATGGGAAATGAACATGGAGCAACCACCTGGGTTTTTTGCTCAGGGGGAGAATGCCAAAGTCTGTCGTCTTCGTAAATCCTTGTATGGCTTAAAATAGAGGCCACGGGCATGGTTTGGTAAGTTCAGTCAAGCTCTTGAGAAGTTTCGAATGCAGAAGTGTGCGTCAGATCATTTTATATTCTTTCGTCGATCTGAACGCGAGATTCTGTTGCTTGTGATATATGTTGATGATATCGTGATTACTGGAAGTGATGATTTGGGATGGCCTCACTAAAGGCCTTCCTTTATAGCCAGTTTAGTACTAAAGATCTCGGGACTCTGAAATATTTCTTGGGTATTGAAGTCAAGAGAAGCAAGAAGAGAATCTTTTTGTCTCAGCGGAAGTATGTTCTTGATTTGTTGATCGAGACAGAGAAGCTAGGTATGAAACCGTGTAGTATCCTGATGGTACCAAACAAGCAGCTTGTTAAGGAAGGTGGAGCATTTACTGATCCCGAAAGATACAGGAAGATGGTTGGAAAATTGAACTATTTGATAGTCACGAGACCAGATATTTCTTATTTTGTGAGAATCGTGAGTCAATTTATGTCGTCCCCCACAGTCGATCATTGGACAGTCGTGAAATAGATTCTAAGTTATCTCAAGTTTGCTCCTGGAAGGGGTGTTTTATACAAGAACCATGGTCACTCCAATATCGAATGTTTTTCAGATGCTGATTGGGTAGGTTCTAAGGAGGACAAGAGGTCAACCTCAGGTTATTGTGTGTTTATGGGAGGTAATCTGGTATCATGGAAGAGTAAGAAACAGAACGTGGTGTCTCGTTCAAGTGTTGAGTCAGAGTACAGAGCTATGTCTCAAGTGACGTGTGAGATAGTATGGCTGGTTCAACTGCTTAATGAAATTGGTGTGAAAACTGCGATACCTGCTAGACTATGGTGTGACAATCAAGCAATATTTCACATTGTCTCTAATCCAGTGTCTCATGAGAAGACTAAGCATATTGAAGTGGATTGTCATTTTATTCGAGAGAAGATACAGCAAGGTTTGATTTCGATAGGTTATGTGAAGACTGGAGAATAGTTGAGTGATATCTTCACCAAAGCATTGAATGGAACAACAAGCTGGGCATGATAGATATATTTGCTCCAGCTTGAAGGGGAGTGTTAGAGATTAAATGTATATTTGTATTTCTTGTATAGTTTATTGCTTTAATAGATCTAGGCCCGTAAGACCCATTGTAACTCTTATATAAAGGCGTTGCCTTTGATTGAATAATATAACGACTCTTCAGTCTCACGCTCTCGGTTACAATTATTATAAATATATCTGCTTAGAAATTTTTGTTTAAATGGCAATTGTCAAATTCCTTTTTCTTTTATATATACTTATATA
Source organism: Sechiopsis laciniata (assembly GCA_037833695.1). Lineage (NCBI taxonomy): Eukaryota > Viridiplantae > Streptophyta > Magnoliopsida > Cucurbitales > Cucurbitaceae > Sechiopsis > Sechiopsis laciniata. The sequence goes on along the minus strand of JBBMKA010000020.1, from coordinate 8,287,363 downwards.
ATTATTATGTTTTAGAGTAATGGTAAATGGTAGCATTTAATTTCTCTTTCTTCCTCTCGAATCTTTCTCTTAAAAAAACCTCTCAATCGAAAATACCTTTCCCCCTCCGATGCTGGACGAGGCTCTAGATCTTGAATGTCCCTACAGGGACGGCGCCCCCTCCTTCCTCCACCTCCCACCATCGTCGTATCGCCTCCATCGGTCTATTCACTTCCCTTCCATCCTTTTTTTGTATCTTATCGGCAATTCTCTTCAAGCGAACCAGGGACTACACATCCCTCCATGAACATCGGTGCACTTCATCTTTTTATCTCGGAAGTTTTCTTCGTAAAGGCAGACTCATGGTGTTGTAGCAACTTAGCATCATCGATCTTTCAGGCCCATTATTTTCGAAGTTTAGAGCTTCTTCTCGATGGGACCTCGCTTTTATTGCTAGTTTGGAGATTCGAGAAGCTACCCACTTCTTCGTGGACAACCCACCATTGGCGGTGCAACCTCTGCATCCATTTGCGCTTTTTCGACTGGTTAGGTCATAGATCAACTGAACTAGATCCAATGGTTCCTTCATGCAAGTTTTTCCTCTTATGTGTAGCTGATGATGAGATGATTTTTCGAATATGCATGTCTATACTTTTAGGATTCATAGTTGGTGGTTCAACTACCTAAGAGGTAGAATTTTGTAGTTCATCGTGTTATCTCATTGTATAAAAATGGCTCAGAATCTTGCCCATACCTTGTAACACTTTCATATTATCAATGAAAATGATTTGTTTTTTATTCAATATACTTTGACCACTCCTACCTCCGATACACGTTTATACAACCATATTAAAATAAAATATATTAAAATCGGTTCAGTTTGGGTTGAATCAAAATTTTATTCTTTGAACCCATGAACCGAGGCGAATCAGTTGGGTTTTAAATTTTTTAACCCAGCTCAACCCAAAATTTTGTGCAACGCAACTCCTATGATTTGGGTTGGGTTGGTAGGGTCTTTTAGTGTTGAACAAGCTTTGGTACCATATTGTTTTGACTCTGATCTAACGATAAATACCAAACTTACAACAAATATATCAACACATCCTTAAATATATAGATTCTTGAATAACCAACAACTTCTCTACGAGATAGAAACATAAATTACTAGACTAAACGGAAAAGATAACATAATGATAAATAGAACGCGTCTGCTGGTGTTTCGGGAGCAATGGACCTCTCTTCCAAGTTCTCATACTTCACTACTCCCCATACTCCAATTGCGATTCCCTCCCTACAACTCTGACCACTCACATGCCTCCTAACTAACTCAACCACTAGATTATGCCCCATTTACCCTTTCAAACAAGAAACAGAATTTTCGTTAATATGCTCCATTTACCTTTTCTAGAATACTCCTGAGACATTAGGAATCTAACAATCTTTGGCTGGCTGTGGTCTAGGAGCCAGTTTCCGATTTATGTGAATATGCCTTTAGCTTCGATTTATTTGTAGACACTTCCTGTGTCTCTATTCCTTCGATGTCTCTCGGTGTCTGACCTAGGGATAGGCATGGTCAGTGTTTTTAAAGGCGCAAAGGCTCTCTGGAGCCTGAGGCGCAAGGCGTGGGCTTTATCTTAAAGGCACACCATGTATAAAAAAAATCAAAAATATATATTTATCACAAAACATTAAAAATATATTGACTTACAAGTCACAACTC
>JBBMKA010000020.1:8266725-8285564 GCA_037833695.1 Sechiopsis laciniata | reverse complement strand
TTGGAAAACAAAAACACATCAAACTATTTATGAACATCAACTTCAAGCATTCAAAATAAAAGAGAAACACAAACATTTAAAAAAACAACAGAGAAGATGAATAAGAATGCAACAGTAGGTTTATTCATTGAATTTTTTCAAAAAAAAAAGTTTGATTGAACTTCGGAGAAGAAGACTCCGGTGAGTCTTCGAATAGAGTCGCCGGCGAACAGATGATCGGAGAAGGAATGAAAAATCACCAAGGAAATCAACGAGGGTTTCGTTTGTAGCGGCAGCGAGAGATGAGGGTTCCAATCGACGATGCTTTTTACGATTGAAAGCGTGTAAACGAAGTTTCATTTTTTTATTAAAAAACAAAAAGAAAAATAGCCAAAACAACGTCGTTTTGTGTCGTTTTAAAATTAAAAAATAAAATAAAATGAAGCGCAAAAGGCGCCCGTCTTTGCGCCCGTATGCCTCAGAAAAAGTCGCACAAGGCGCACGCCTTCTATTGCGCGCTGCGACTTAGTGAGGCGAGGCGCATCCCTTGCGCCTTGGGCCTTTTAGGGCTTTTTAAAACACTGGGCATGGTTATTCCGAGTATAGCGGAGCGAAGCTCCAATTTCCAAAAAAAAAAAGAAAAATGGTTTAGCTTCGTGAATTTTCTGGCACAGTAACGGAAAAGAAGAGAGCCCTTGAAGCCATTTTTTTTCGGAGTCTGCCACTAATGAAGATAGAAGGGAAAAATCTATCTTTCACCACACTTCAGCTTATGACCAGATGTTTAAATTAGTGAACGTCCGAAATTCCTCGAGACAAATACCAGTTCAAGTTTAGTTTACACTTATAGTGTCTTCTTAGAGTCGAACATTAATCACTTGCCTGATATACACCACCTTTAATTTATGGAGCTACCGGTGATACATTTGAATTGTTTTTTTTAACAAAAAATGTCTAGGTGCTTGAAACATATTTTCGAATGAAATGGGTGATTCAAGTTATGGGAGTGAAAATCACAGCTCTCTTGTTTTTTCTTTTCTTTTTTTTTTTTTTTTTCTCTCTTTTCTTTATTCCACTTTAATTTACTATTTTGTATGAAGCTTCTTTTAAGTTTTTAATAATATATGGTCCTCTCTCCATTCAAGGTATTTGTTCTTCTACATCAACTTCAGTCATTTTCTCTTGGCAAGGCTTTGCCAGAACTGCCCGTTATTGATCCTGCCTCAGAAATTTCTGAGTATTCCCGGGCAAAGGTTGCTGGTCTAGATGCTTCAGGACCGAAACCGGGTGCTGAGTTGAGGCTTGGTTAGTCTGAAACTTAGAATTGCTTACTTTTAGGATCTACCATATTTTTAATTCAATTACCTAGGTACAGTGAACATGTGTATAACATTCCGATTTCTTGTTATGTAGATGGTGCTGTACCTTGTAGAATTGCATTCGAGAGGGGCAAAGAGCGCCATTTTTACTTTCTCGGAACTTCCATGGAAACTTCTGGATGGATAATTCTTGCTGAAGAAGAGCCATCAAAAGTGAATTGTGGAATTATTCGAGTCGCTGCACCTCTTGCTGGATCAAATGTAAGACTTCATTCACATGAAAGCATGACATGGGAAAACAGTAGTCTAAATATGTCCTGTAAATCATATTGATCCTCTCATTACTGGTGTTTTCTTAGTTGTCAGACAAATAATCATATGTTTCATACCTTATTTTTGCCAACAAATTGATCCTTGGCTATAAACTTCCCTTCTTTGGATGATTGTTTATGAATTCTCAAGTTATAACACTCGTTTTGCTCCTCTTATCAGCCTAGAATTGATGAAAAGCATTCAAGATGGCTGCACTTGAGGATTCGTCCATCAACTTTACCATTTCTAGATCCTGCGAAACACGGTACCACATTAAAGTCGAAAACAAAACCTTTTGTGGATGGGAGATGGATCCTAGCGTTCCAGGAAGAGGACACTTGCAAATCGGCTTTGCATATGGTTCTGGAGGAGATTAATCTGCAAAGCAAAGAGGTAGAGAGAAGACTGAAACCATTGGTCGACCTCGATAGAGCCAAAGATTCTTCCGACGCATCTGTATGTTCTAATACAACTCCGAATCTTTTGTGAGCACCATTGTGTATTAATTTCCATATATGTTCTTTTTTTTCCTTCAAATAATAGAATTGCTTAATCACGGAGGGTGATGTATTATTTATGTGACCACCCTTGTGTATATGTTCTTCATCCCCTACACCTCGGAAATGCGAAGCAAAGAAAAATAGTTTTAGGATCTGAGAGTTTGTATCATTCTTTGTATAGTATTTCTTCTTGTTGATCTATCAACACGTTTTACCCTTCATTTTGTTCATCTCTCCCCTCATTCTGTAAGAAATAAGTGTGAGCCTGTAGTTGGTTGAGCCCTAATGTGTTGGTGCAAATTTTCCCAACCTCTTCTCTACTGAACTGTATTAGATGATTTTTTTTTTTTTTTTTTCACCTTGAGAAAAAAAAATGAAATTAGCTAAACAAACCAAGTGTGATGCTATGCAATATCTTTCTATCCCTTTCCTCTAATAATCAAAACAAAACAAACACAAACGGTTGATTAAACGGAATGTATTTAAGGTTAAAATAGTATGCATTCACATTTCGACATCTCCCTACCTCTATGCTATACCATTTTACTCTTACTTACCTATTTCTTTCCAATTATAGATTTAGTTACTCATAATGATGAATAGATTCAAAGCAAAATGTGAAACAAAGTACATCTTCATTCAAATAACAAAATATGATAAGTTTGTTCAACAATGCTTTAGCGAAAATAATGTGAATACAAGAAAAAGAGAAACAAGGTTAAAAAGAAGTCTGGTCGGAATTACGCGGGCAGCAACTCTGAAGTCAGCTTCGACTATGCTCTTCAACTCTGGTAACAGCTACCACTAATTGCTAAAGCTATTTACTCTTGCTCGAAAATGAAAACAACTAAAGCTAAAGACTAATGCTAAGAAAATAGCTAAAAGATAAACTACGGCAGACAAAATTCTAAGGAATTGAACTCTGGTGACAATCTCCAGAATCGAAGATGGGGTGTGCTTCAACAATGACGATCAGCGGCTTTTATATACCACCTGACAATGTTCTGCTCCACAACTTTGCCATCTCTGCTCCACTTCTGACATTTCCTGCTCCACGATCTGCGTCTCTGCTCCTTGCCAACGGCTACGATTTAAATGGCTTCACTTGGATCTTTGACATGCGTCCCACCTTCAATATTTTGCACGAGCACCAATCTGTGTTTAAAGGCTTTACCGCTTCAACGATGCTTTAGTGCAACTTCACATTACGTTCCATAAGAAAGCTGGAGCAATATAGAAATATCAGGTCTATGAAAGTAAAACTTTAAGATTCACACATTCATGCACATTTGCTATAGAAAACCTTTAAAAGATTATCCTAAACAAAACTATAAGATATTCGCCCTAATCATGATGCTAAAGCAGAATTTTAAGCCGCTTCAATTAATAATGCAGCATAGTTTTCTGGTAAATTCTCTAATATATTAGCCATTATTCTCAATTCGTGAGAGTTATCAGTAACACCAACAGGTAGTAAACTTGAACAATCATTTTTTAGAATTCAAATGGTTTGACGAACCTGTGACTCAACTTTTCTTTGTTCTCAAATGATAGGATAGTGCACATTAGCACTACCTTCTTAATCACATGTTGACCAACCTCAACCTCCAAATCTTTGTGTCGAACGTCTGCATAATTTTGTGTTTACTCGAAGTAATTTGGATCTTTTACACTATGTCATTAGTGATCTGTAGCAACTCAGGGTCCAACAACTTCCTTTCTCCAACCTCTTTCCTAATAAATAAGTGACCTATCACGCTTACCGATAGAGCTTCGAACGGGACCATCTGTATAGTAGCCTGAGAGTTTTTTAGGCGAACTCCATCAATGGCAAGTGATGGTCTCAACTCCTGGCAAAGTCTAGCATACATATTCTAATCGTGTCCTCAAGAATCTGATTATGCGTTTATGTCTAACCGTCAGTCTGAGGGTGGATTGTTGTGCTGAAACAACACTTTAACTTAAAAGCCTTATGGAATCCCTTTAAAAAGTGCAAAGTAAATCAATGATCTATCTATGACAGAATTTTGACTGGAATGCTATGATATTTGAAAATTTCATCAAAAATAATTGAGCCCAGTTTTCCACATTGTAGGAGGGTTTACCTGGGATGAAGTGTGCAAACCTTGCCACCGGACAACATTCACCCAAATCACTATAAACCCCTAGGGCAAATATGAGATAAAGTCTATCGAGATCTGATCATCTTACTTCTAGTGTGATTTCTACCTCTATGCCTCCACTTGCTAACAAGTAAAGGCATTTGCTGACGCATGTGCTCGATTTAATATTATTGGACAGACGAAACATGCACAACGATTTGACCTGCAACAATCTAGACTTGTAAAAACTGATGTTCAACCGTTTAAGGGCGGGACAAAAAAGGATAAAAAGAAAGCGAATGAATCTTCGGAAACAAAAATTAATTTTGCTCTTACACTGTATGAAATTAGAAAATGAGAAAGAAATAGAGTGAATCTTATTTCTTCATTAGAGTAATTTATACAACATGATACAATTGTAATATCAACTCAAATCTACATAAAATTAACTAACTATATCATGAATATATATATTAAAAAAAATAAAATAAAAAAAATGAAGGAACTGTTTCAAAAAACATAATAATGAACTGTAAGTCAAGTGAAAGCTCTCTAATTTACTATTAAAGATGTAGTATGTGAGATACATACCTATAGAAATTAAATATATAAGTTGATTCTAATAAATATTTAAATTGGATCATGACAGAGTGTGTCGTCATCAAATAGATAATTTTGGAATGGCATCAAACATGACAAATTTGAAAACTTGTGAAGAAAAAAAACTACATTGAGGAGGCATAAATATTGACAATGATCCATCTAAATTTGATATATCCACAACACAAAATAAATAAAATAACAAAGTCGGTTCATTAATTCAATCATCCACAACAATAATAATTCCATTTCCAAATGATTTTTTTTTTAAAAAAAAAAAACAAGCTTGAGGGCAAGCTTTGTCTTTATATCTTGATCACAAAAACTTTAAACGGCCAAGATCTTGCCACCCCATCCCTTTCACCATCCTCGTGTATAAATACATTCTTCCACTACAACAAATTCCCACCATTTTTTTTGTTGTTGTTGTTTTGATCTCGTCGCCGCCGTCCGCCGGCGGGGAAATGTGGTTGTGGACGGAGGAGAAAAAGGTGGGGCGGCGGCAGGGTCGCGGCACGTGCCCGTCATGTGGGGGAAAAGTGGAGGCTGTGGATGTAGAGAGAAAATGGAGAGCTTGTTTGGTTCCGCTTTGTTTCAAAATGAAGAGGAAATATTACTGTCTAAATGTGCCGCCGCCGTTTGGAGTATTTGTATCATTAATTTGCTTCTCTCTTTTTTTGTGTTTTTAGATTTTTTGTTTTTTGTTTTTGGTAAATGTGTGTTTAGGGTTGTTAATGAGTTTTTTATATGATTATTACTCATGTTTTAATCATTTTATTAGCTAGCTAAGTGACAAATCCAGCTAAAGAAATGCTAGAACTTTAGAAGTAGATTTGGATGGAGTGAAAGGCTAAAACTTGATAAAGCTAAAGATCCTCTTCAATTATGGGATAACATCATGGCCAATTGATGCTCAAAATCAAAATTCTTTAACATTAATTATGATGTTTCTATTATTCTATTAAATAAGAGTTTTTTTTTTTTCTTTTTTTTTAATCTTTCTCAAACAAGTTTAAACTAGTTTTAGCGTAGGTAACTTGCTTTGTCTGAAACAATAACAGCAACAACCGCATGCCAATGGTATCTATATATAGTCATATTGACTAAAAGATTATAGGTACTCATTTATTAAAAGATCATAAGTTCGAATCCTTTCACAAGTTGGAACTAAAAAAAATTGCTTTGGTAACTATAATATAGAAATTATGAACCTCCACCAATTGGGTCGGTGTTAATTCATTTCAATTCCATGGTCACGAGTTCGAATCCAAAAATCTGTATTTGTAGTAGTTATGCCTTCTATATAGCGTTTGTTATCTACTCCTCCAATTTATACTAAAAAAAAACATTATGAACCTCCTTATTTTAATTATTTTTTAGTAAAAATAATAATAATGCAATCGATTTCAAAAAAAATCACATTATTCACGAAATTGTCTCATAAAAAGTATTGTTTAATTCCTACGTTCTGAATAAAAAATTTAATTGGTTCCTATATATTTTCAAATCAAACATTATTTAAAAATTTTGGGGAACTTTAATGAACAAAAAATTTGGAATATTTTTAGTAAAAAAATTAGAGGATTTAAACTTAAGTATTAAGTTCTGGTTCCATAAATTTTGTTTTTAATTTTTTTTTTTTTTTTTTACAATAACTACTTTACCATTCTTAAATATCTGTATCTTATCTATAATTTTAAAAATCAAATTTATTTTAAAAGTTTGTCTTTGAAATTTGATTAATATTCGCATATTTTCTTTAAAATATATATTGTAAGAAAGATAGTAGAAAATTTGAATAAAAATAAATTTAAATTGAAAAAATAAAATAGTTATGACCTAGTCTTTCAATACTCAATTTAAACTGCCCTGTTTCATATTCTCAAGCAAGAAACCCAACTAGGCAGATACAAATGTAAACATTTTCTAAAACCACATACTTCCCATCCCAATGTAATTTGGGCTACATGTGTTCAACAAATCTGTGTTTTTGTAAACCTAGATAAATGAAGAATGGAGGTTAAGGAAGAAGTATACCAAAATTAAAAATAAAATAAAATAAATCAATTATTAGACACAATTTTATAAATATAATTGAGGAGGATGTTATTAGGGCTCCCAATAACAGAGTTAGAACCTACGAAGAAAAGAAAAAATATATATATACACCTACAAATATTCAAGGAAATGTTAGGGCTCAATAATAATGAGTATAAATGGGTTGTTCTTATAACTAATTCAATGTTTAGAATTAGATATGATTCTTCCAATTATAAACAATAATAATTCGAATAATCACTATTTGTATTCTTCTCATTTTCTTAATTTTACGACTCAATAATTAATTTAGAAGTACAGCTAAACATAATTCATGTTTTAAAAAAAATTGGTAAATTCATGATAAAATTTATATGCACATCAAACAATCTACCAACCACAATAATCTACCAACAATCATAAACATCCCTGAAAAAATAATTAAAAATTAAATAGGCATAAATCAAATATGAAATGAAAAGTGTTGTATTGGGAAGAGTGGGTGCACAGTACAATGGTGCGTGGAAAAAGCTGCTGCGATGTAGTGTGTAATGGTGGCACATGATACATGGACCATCTTAACACCGTACAGTAAGATTTTTTTTTTTTTTCTTTTTAGCATTTAGTGAATTTTAATAAAAATATTTTTACTTAATTTAAACATCTTTTTTAAGAGGGTAGAGACTTATAAATATCCACTCATAATTATTAATTTCCATAGTTTCTAAACTCAAGCTCACTCATTCTCTCTCCTCTTCGTTTTATTGACATGTAACTCTACCTTTGACATTTGACATTAGATTCGAACAGCCTCACGTTAAATCTATTTCAGTACGTAATTTAAACTGTTTCAAGCTCACTCATTCTCTCTCCTTTTCTTAGATTTTGTGTTGTGCATAACTGTCATGTGTCGTGCCTCGATTTATGTTTTAGTTGGATTCATTATTGTAATCGCTTGCTCGTTCGCTACCATGTTGCTCGTAGTGGTGTATTTATCAAGTCGTCTACTAAGATAATTAGAATTCTTACCTTTTACTATGGCGTGTGACAAACATGTGGTAGATAATATATGATAGGACTATTAAAGTCACTTCTTAGTTGCTTGACTTGAAATTGGATATGCTCATATGTATTTCATGAATCTTGAATGAGTTATAGAGTGGCATGTAGATTATTGCATTACTTTGTATATTTGCTGAACTTAGACTTGCATAGTTTAGGTGTGGATTGTTAATCCTAGTTGGTTAGCACGTAGACTGTGGACTATAATGTGTGCATTGGAGGTTGTTAAGCATGTCTTTTTACTATAAACTTGAATGTCTAGATTGTGATGTTAATCTCTATAGATACTTAAAATACTTGTGTGGTCTTGTTAGACCTAAGGGATGATCCATTACCCTATCGGTTAAATCATGGACTTGTTGGTCTTGAGGGATGTTACATACCCATACTGGTTATATTGCGGTCTTATTGTATCCGAGGGATGATAAGTGTCCCTACTAATTTATTGTGCACTTGTTAGTCCCCTACTTCCATACTATGGGCTAGCGGGTCTATATGGGAGGATTTATATGTAATGCGTACATATTGCGGACTTGCTAGTCCTGAGAGATGTCACATGCACCTACTTATATATTTTGCAAACATGTTGGTCCCTACTTCTATACTACAAGCTAGTGAGTCTCGATGTGAGGTTCTATATCTCATGTAATTAATAAGTTACATGTTTAGAATTTATGTTAGTTTCGGGTGTTAATTATGTGAAGTTTAGTATGACGCTAAAGCCATAAAATCATTATTTGAACTTGAGTGTTTTGCTATTATGTTCGTTCTTTAATGTTTCAATTAATTATGTATGTCTGCTTACATGTAATATCTTGCAAGGGGCTTCTTACTGAATATTCAATGCTCATCATTTTCCTACAAGCATTTTTCATAAGTACTAGAGCATGTTGTGGTGGTAGACTAAGGAGAACTGAAAATATCATGGGCACAGTTCAAAATCGTTTATTTCTATATCATACGTAGGGTGTCTTTTATTGTTTTCACACTTTATTTAGCTAAACTTTATTTTACTATTTTAGGAGAAACACATAAGGCCTTGTAAATAAAATAAAATAAAATAAATGTAAAAAAATGTTGATATTTTAAATGGGCAAGTGTACGAGTGAATTTTCTTGAAAGGTCTTAAAAAAAGAATGAAAGAATGAGGGAGGGTGGAAACGCGACAGCTAAGGTGTAGGGTAAGGGTGACGTTTTGGTTTTAAGGGAAGACAACACTGTTTTTGCTATTTTGGCTAAAATAACTTTACAGATGGATAGAATTTGAAGGAAATCAAGGGAGAAAGGAAAATAGGGCTCGCGTTCAAGGCTACAGTGATGACTATTATTTCTTTGTTGGGGATTAAATTCTATACATAATGGTGGAGTGTATTTGGATGTAACATAATTAAGGTAGATGGACATGTAAAATCGAAAAATACGAATAGAACAACCGTGCTAGCTTTCGCTTTCGTGATTGGAGAGATAAGACACACGAATTTTCTCTGAAAATCACTTTTCTTAATTTCTCCACTTTTTTCTCTACTTGCTCTTTATCCTTTTCTTGCTCTATTTTTCACAATGGAAAGAATACTCTATTTATAAATCTATTACAAGACTCTTGACCTTTCATCTACTAAGACTTTTGGCCTTTCATCTACCAAGACTCTTGGCCTTACAACTTCATAACCTTTAGCCTTACATTTTCCACTAACCTTTGAATTACTAATACAACTAATAAAATAACATTCAATTTTATTTAACAGGGCAAGGATTAGTAGAGTTGTTCGTATTGCTACATTGGAGTAATGTGTTGCGAATTATCTTTATCTTGTAAGTTGAAGATGATTTAGAGGGTGGATGTGTACTTTCACTAAATGGTATTAAGGTGGGTTTGGGGTTCCAAAGGATGTCGATAGGTGAGGACCAAGGGATAAGCAAGTCTCGATAATTAAATCTTTTAAGAAAAATGGGTTTTCTCATAAAATTTGCTTGCGCATCTCGTATTGAAAACGTAGGTGTTAATCTCTTTTATTACATGTGCCTCATTGCGAGCAACAACGTGGTGCTTAGGCCACTCGATAGGCTCTACACAAAACTTTTCTCGGGATCAGCTCTGATATGTAGTTGATGTAATGTTAATATTGTGAAACTCAGAACTGTAGAATAAATTCCAGATCTATGCATTGTAAATCGAAGATCAAATGATGAAAATCAAAACAAAGTAAGAAGGATATGGAGAAGAAATTAACATACCGAATCCGATGTAATGTGGTTCAGACTAGCCTATTCCACTATTCAAAATGTCAGAATGTGATAACTCTTAAATAGAGAGTTATTTAGTCCACCATTAGGGTGTTTTCAATGAAGAAATCATGCATTATTATCACACTTTGATGCATAAAACAACCTTTTAACAAGGAATTAGTCATAAAATACAATGCATAATAGATAGAAGGCTAGGATCATAAATATTGAAAAATAAAGAGTTTTTGTGCTAAAAAGTGGATGCTTGTAGCATTTGCATTAGCATTTCAAGAATCCTTGTCCTCGTTGAGTGCTTGTTATCATTTCAGGGTTTTTGAATGCTATGAACTTTGAATCAAGCATGGATCAGAGGAAAGATTTTAAAAAAAATATGCATGATGAAGCTCCGAAATGCCTTTGACATTGGAAAAGACCGGATAGCGGATGTGTGCAGCATTCTACCGATCGAAAATAACAGTTTTTCTGCAAAAAGCAGAATTTCTGCGCAGATGTCAGATGGAGCAGAGGCTGCAGACTCGTTTATCCCCCTCGAACATGTGTCAAAATGAGCTATTTTGATGGGGAATCGTGTACTTTTCATCTTTTAAACTTGGCCATTGATCATATATGACCTAGAGCTTTAAATAGGATGTTGAAATTGAGAAACCCTACCAGCCACCATTTTAGAGCCTTGTCTTTTCAATTCCCCATTTTCTTTTGGGGAGTTTTCTCCATTTTCTCTCTAGCAAATAGCTTTAGTTTCCTTAGTTTTTCTTGCTTTTCTACTTAGCTTTTGTAATAGAATAGTTGATTTTGGCAAGGAACTTGGAGGAGAACCATTGGAGACCATTTTGGCACTCTTTGAAGATTTTCCTAATCTTTCTTCTTCCATTTTTCTCTTTATTTTCAGTTGCAATAGCTTTAGTTTTGTAAGACTTGCTTTCATTGCTTAATACATACTTTGTTGGTAGTTTTCTTCCATTGTTAATAGCATTTTGTTCTATTCTATTCTACTGTGGAATGCTCTGGGCATTATACTCTGTTTCTGTTCTTTCCATTATGAGCATGAGCTAAACGCATATAGGTGAAGGTTAAGGGAAAAGTGTGTAATGCATGTATCTTGGGTAAGCGGAGGATGTTGAGCTAAGATGTGGTAGGTGTTTTAATTAATAGCATGTTTCGATTAACCTTCCATTCATGTTTGCTTTTCACTTCATCTCGAAATAGAGGAGGATTAGAGATTTACTACTCATGTCCATTAGTTTCATGTTAAGAACTCTTGTCTGTTAAAGAGTGAGGCTAGGAATAGTCGCCTCTCTAGTGCACATTTCATTGTTTATAGCTTCAAACATAGATGCGGAAGCTCATGTTCGTCAAGAATGAATGCATCTTGGAAAAGAGCATTTGATCACGTGTTGTGTGGAGTTTGCTTCTCACCATTAACTTACCTTTGATGCATGCTAATCACACTTGAATAACCCTTAACTCGAACCTATTCTCTTATCGAAGTATTTCCTTTATTTTTCCTATTTTCTACATTTCTATTTTAGTATCTTCATATCGAATGTTTATAGCATTGTGAGAGTTTGCTATTCGATTTTGTGAAGCTTCGAGCATGACATGTGTTACTGTTTATTTTTCCAATGTTTACAGCATTTGTTTCATTACTGTAGTTATATAGTTTTTAGGCAATTAGTTAGTATAATCACCCACCAATATTTTCTTTACTTTTCTACACATGATTTTTCGATTAACATGTATTTAGAGTTAAACCAGTCCCTGTGGAGAATGACTTTTATCTTATCACTTGACTATAATTGACTGCGTATACTTGCATATTAATCTATTGAATTCTTACAACATTGTGTGTTTATTGTGTAAAACGACCAGATTATTACTTATTTAATTAGGCACCATCAACACGATCAAGTTTTTGGCGCCGTTGTCGGGGACTAGTGTTTTAATCTGTTTAAGTGTTCTTTGAAAAGTGGTGTTTAATCGTTAAGAGTGTTAATAGCATCATGTTGTAATTTTTAGGAAATGGCTCAACAGTAAGGAAATTATTTGAAGAATGCTCCACACAATGATAATCAAAATTTGGGACCAAAGTCAATTCTTGTGCAAAATCTGTATCTCAACAATGACAATGTTGTTAACACTAATGCTAATCCCATTCCGCCAGTGGATGAAAGAGATAGAGCAATTAGAGCTTATGCTAATCAAGCTATCAATGGTTTAAATTCTGCTATTGTGAGACCTGAAATCAGAGCAAGATCTTTCGAGTTAAAACTTGTCATGTTTGAGATGCAGCAGAAAATTGGACAATTTCATGGCTTAGCATCCGAAGACCCTCATCAGCACTTATGCTCATTTTTAGAAGTCACTGATGCATTCAAGACACCAGATGTTATTGTGTACTACCTACGTTTGACTTTATTTTCACATTCCATATTCATTGAGAGATAGGGTAAAAACCTGGTTAAAAACATTGCCATCTAGATACGTCAAATCTTGGGATGAGTTAGTAGATAAATTTTTAATCCAGTATTACCCTTTGACGAAGAATGCAAACATGCTACACGAAATTACTAGGTTTTGACAGTATGAAGATGAGTTAGTAAGTGAAGCTTGGGAACGTTTTAAGGACTTGGTGAGAAGATGCCTGCAACACAGTTTATCATATTATGTGCAAATGGAACAATTTTATAATGGATTGGAGCTAGAATCGCAGATAATGTTGGATACAACAGCCAACAGATCTCTTATGGATAAGACATATAAAGAAGCTTATGAAATTCTGGAAACATTCTCGATAAATAATAGCCAATGGTCAAATCCGAAAAGAAAACATTCAAAGAAAGGAGAACAGTTGGAAGTAGGACTTGACGACACTACGAGCTGAAATGGCAAAAATGGCTAATGAGATGAAGGCTTTACGAATGGAGAGCGCAACAAAGTCGCAGAATGCTGCAGACATTAACCAGATTCAGTTTGAGAGTTATGTTTACTGTAGAGAAGGACATGCATTTGAATTCTGTCCGCACAATCCTGCTGCAGTTATGAATGCTAGTAATCAAATACTTATAATCCTAGATGGCAGCAGCATCCAAATTGCTATTTTGAAGGACAAAGAAATGCTGCTAGCATTCCCAAGAATCAACAAATGATGAATCAACCTACTTGCTTTGAAAATCAGAATGTGCAAGGATATAACAATCAAAATCTCCAGAAGCCACCTCCTCCTCAGCCAATTCTAGGTACATCACTAGAAAGTTTGTTTAAAGAATACATTGTTAAGACTAATGCAACTATGCAAAGCTAACAAGCAGCTATGAGAAATTTGGAACTTCAAGTAGGCCAGTTAGCATCTGAGTTAAGAAATCGATCCTTGAGGAAGTTTCTATCTGACACAGAACCATCAAGAAGGGAAGGAAAAGAACAAGTCCACACAATTGAGCTGCGAAGTGGAAGTCCTCTGAAGGAAGACTAGAAAATTAAGGATTACAGTGAGCAAAGAGCATGGCTTGAGGAGAAACCTGATGTCTACAGCATCTCAAACATGACAGGTTTTAACTCGAAAGATCTGGCTCTGATTTCAGGTCCCACAATAGCAGGATTTAAACCATTGATAGCGTGATTAGCATTAGCTCTAATTGCTCTATCTCTTTCATCCACTGGCTGAATAGGATTAGCATTAGTGTTAACAACATTATCATTGTTGAGATTCAGATTTTGCACAAGAATCTGAGAAGTATTTAGAAGATCAGAATGCTGTCTTCCAGAATGCTGAAGACATGTAGCCTGAAAAAAATGATAGCTAAAAGATGAAGAAGAATCCTATTATGGAAGATTTTACAGTGGGGTAGGACAATATGTCGAGTAACCAGGTTGAAAAACAAATTTCTTTTTTCCAACCGCCTCCACCACCGTATCCTCAAAGGTTTAAAAAGAAGAAAAAAGATGAAACTCACTTTAATAAATTCCTAAACATTATGAAAGAAATTCATACGGACATTGATGATACAAGAAACATCCTTCTGATATTGAAGTTTGATCATCTTGAACTGTGTTGAGGTTGCGCTAGAAGAAGATGTTGAAAAGAATTGTGAAGAATGTTCTGTGCATTCTCTGAAAACACCAGAATCAGGGTTGTGAGCATTGAATGAAGAAGAAATGAAAGAGTGTATCATTCTGGCCACAATGAGTTCATTTGAAGCATTGGGTTTGGGAGAAGGAGTGAACCCACCAATGAAGCCTTATATAGATAAGCCTCTTATTTTAGAGCTGAAGCCTTTACCTGAACTCTTCAAATGCGCTTATTTGAGAGAAGAGGAAACTCTTCCAATCATTATCTCAGTTAGCCTTATCCCAAAGAATGCAGCATTGTTGTTGGACCTGTTGCAGAAATATAAAAGGGCTATTAGGTGGACGTTTGCAGCTATTATATTGGAAAGTTGGAAAGCTTTGAGCAATGATGTTCGGTACATTTATTTATACTTCAAGTATAAAAAATGCATTAATTCTTTCTATATTAATTGATTTAGTTTAAGCATGTTTCTGTATCGGTAGTTAGTTTTATTTTTCTACCTTAGTTTAATTAGATTTGTACTGGTTTGTTTTTTATGTTTTTGGAAAAGAAAATTTCAGAAAGAGCCGAGCAATTGTTGAGAATTGGTGAGGATGGAAAGAAAGCTTTGAAGAATTTTGCCCTCATTTATGAAAGGAAGTTTCTGTCTTTAACTCTTATGCTTTCAGCATTTAACTTGGTTATTTCTGTGAAAAAAATAATTATTATATCTGCGTATTTTTTTTATTATTTTAATTGCATTAGTTAGCTTAGTGTTGTATGGTCATTCTAGAAAATAAAATCATTATTTTCAGGTTTAGTTAGTTTTGTTAGAAAGTTATTCTGCCTTAGTGTTAGTAGCATTTTGTTTATCAATAGTGAAATCCTCAGTGTTTTCAGCATTGTGTTTTGTCTATGAAATTTCCCGAGCAAACTAAAGACTTAGCCTGGTTTTGAACCTTTAGTTGAGTATGCCTTTCAAAATAATTTCAACCTAATAACGAGTTAATCCCTGATCGGAACAAGGAAATAAGAAAACTCTGAAATGCTAAATCTGAAAACTTGAAGCATTCCCGCAAGAAATCTTGAAAATTTTAAGTTTAGGGGAACTAAGCCTCACCTTCATTGAGGACAATAAAGATATCACTTCTGGGGGATGAGGAAAAGACCGTACATGAGAAAAAAGACCGAAAAATTTCAAATTCAAAAAAATGTTCAAAGCATTCTACGGTGAATAAAATGCGAAAAGCATTAAAAAAAAAAGAATAAGTCTATAATAGCCAGGTGTGTAATTAAAAAATCCAAGTGAAGCTAAGGCTAGTAGCCAATGTACTCATATCATTCAGCTGAAATGTGCAAAGCATTTACATATAACAAGGAGTTCGAAGTGCTAAAGGGTGTGTGAGTTAGAAAAAGTCAAATGCTCTAAACAGAATGCTTTGGGTAAACTTAATTGGATCAAGGGATTGAGTAGGGTGTTTTGGAGTCATAGGCATTAGTTTTTATACTACCAAGGAAGAAATAATTATTTGGGATAAAAATTATTTTAAAAAGCATGCAAGGCTAAAAGTGATAAGCAAAAGTTGAGAGTTTTAGTTTATGACGAAAATTTCAAAGACAGAACTGCAAAATTGAAACTTGGGGGATGAATCTTATTGATGGAGTATGCATGCTAGGAGCATTAGAACGTAATTCTCTGTTTAGATGTCTGAAGCATTGCTCGGGACGAGCAATGGTTCAAGTCTGGGGGTTTGATAACTCTCAAATAGAGAGTTATTTAGTACACCATTAGCGTATTTTCAAAGAAGAAATCATGCATTATTATCACACTTTGATGCATAGAACAACCTTTTAATAAGGAATTTGTCATAAAATACAATGCATGATAGTTAGGAAGCTATGATCAGAAATATTGAAAAATGAAGAGTTTTTGTGCTAAAAAGTGGATGCTTATAGCATTTGCGTTAGCATTTCAAGAATCTTTGTTCTCGCTAAGTGCTTGTTATCATTTCAGGATTTTTGAATGCTATGAGCTTTGAATCAAGCATGAATCAGAGGAAAAATCTTAAAAGAAAATATGCATGATGAAGCTTTGTAATGCCTTCGGCATTGGAAAAGGGCAGATAGCGGATGTGTGCAGCATTCCGTAGACCAGAAATAACAGTTTTTCTGCAAAAAGTAGAATTCCTGAGCAGATGTCAGATGGAGCAGAGGCTATAGACTAGTTTGTCCCCTCGAACACGTGTCAAAATGACCTATTTTGATGGAGAATCATGTGCTTTTCATCTTTTAATCTTGGTCATTGATCATATATGACATAGAACTTTAAATAGGGTGCTGAAATTAAGAAACCCTAGCAGCCACCATTTTAGAGCCTTTTCTTTTCAATTCCCTATTTTCTTTTGGGGAGTTTTCTCCATTTTTCTCTCTAGCAAATAGCTTTAGTTTCCTTAGTTTTTCTTACTTTTCTACTTAGCTTTTGTAATAGAATAGTGGATTTTGGCAAGGAGCTTGGGGCACCATTGGAGACCATTTTGGCACTCTTTGAAGATTTTCCTAAGCTTTCTTCTTCCCTTTTTCTCTTTATTTTCAGTTGCAATAGTTTTAGTTTTGTAAGACTTGCTTTCATTGCTTAATACATACTTTGTTGGTAGTTTTCTTCCATTGTTAATAGCATTCTGTTTTGTTCTTTTATGCTGTGGAATGTTCTGGGATTTATACTTTGTTTCTGTTCTTTCCATTTATAGGTGAAGGTTAATGGAAGAGTGTGTAATGCATGCATCTTAGGTAAGCGGGGGATGTTCAGCTAAGATGTGGTAGGTGTTTTAACTAATAGCATTTTTCGATTGGCGATCCATTCATGTTTGCTTTTCACTTCATCTCGGAAGAGATGAGGATTAGAGATCTACTACTCATGTCCATTAGTTTCATGTTAAGAACTCTTGCATGTTAAAGAGGGAGGCTATGAATAGTCGCCTCGCTAGGGCACATTTCATTGTTTATAGCTTCGAACATAGATGCGGAAGCTCATGTTCGTCGAGAATGAATGTATCTTGAAAAAGAGCATTTGATCACGTTTTGTGTGGAGTTCGCTTCTCACCATTAACTTACCTTTGATGCATACTAATCTCACTCGAAAAACCCTTAACCCGAACCTATTCTCTTATCGAAGTATTTCCCATTTTCTACGTTTCTATTTTAGTATCTTCATATCGAATGTTTATAGCATTGTGACAGTTTTCTATTCGATTCTGTGAAGCTTCGAGCATTACATGTATTACTGTTTATTTTTCCAATGTTTACAGCATTTGTTTCATTACTGTATTTATATAGTTTTTAGTTAATTAGTTAGTATAATCACCCACCAATATTTCCTTTATTTTTCTGCATGTGACTTTTCGATTAAAGAAGGGTGTACAAAGTCAGTCCAACTCTTTTATTATTATCTTACTGCAATTCTAAATATTTTTCTGAAAAACTTGATCTTTTCTATTATTATCCCTTTAAAGCATGCACGATAATTATTTTTAAAATCTAGGTTACACAAATATTACATTGCAACGTTTGAAAGAATTGATATAATTGTATTGAACAAAGGCGAATCTTTGGGACGATGCGAACTCGTCAAGGGTAAAGTTCCAAGGCAAAGATCAGAAGTATTTTTATTTGTAATTGAGCCGTTATTTTAGAAGTTAATTTGGAGCTTTTTTTAGTTATTTTAATATATTTAATTTTAAGAGCACTTAATAGATTCTTACATTTGTCAATTGAATCATTGGAGTTTAAAAATGTATAATAGCTACCCAAATGCTGTGTATAATAGATTTATGCTATATTCGTCATTTTTAAGAAATTCACTTTCTTGTTAAACTTGAAAATAAAATGTTTGGATCTTAAATTAGATTTGATGGTTGACAATATCTATTAAAAACGAAATTATTTAGGTCTCGTTTGATAATTAATTGGTTTCATGTTTTTTATTTTTGAAATTTAAGTTTAGTTTTACTTAAATTTCCTACCGATATATTCCATCTTTCCTTAAAAAATTAGATGACTAGTAGCCAAATTTTAAAACAAAAACAAACTTTTGGAATCTATTTTTTTTTATTTTTAAATTTTGGTTTAATTTTTAAAAAAACATATGGTAAATAGTAGTTGTATGCTTAAATTTCAAAAATCAAAAATTAAAAATAAAATAGTTTTCAAACAAGTTCTTAAAATCGTACTATCCATTTTTTAATGTTCAATTTATCGTTATATAGGAGTTTGAAATTTATGGGTTTTTTTTTTTTTTTTTAGAGTGTGAAATTTTATGGACTTAACTTGTTACTTAACCTCTATTTTTTCATATATGGTATGTTTATTAAGTAGATTTTACATTTACATTTTACTTTTTCATATTTATAGTCTAGGTTTAAATACCATTTTGTTTTATTTTATTTATGTATATATATATATGTATGTATATATATGCATGTATGTATATATATATGTATGTATATATATGCATGTATGTATATATATGCATGTATGTATATATATATATGTATGTATGTATATATATATATGTATGTATATATATGTATGTATGTATGTATATATATGTATGTATGTATGTATATATATGTATGTATGT
>JBBMKA010000020.1:8235713-8266625 GCA_037833695.1 Sechiopsis laciniata | reverse complement strand
TCGGGGCGTATCCGTGTCCGAAACGTTTCTGATACCGATTCCTGGCCATTTTTAAGGTGTCCGTGCTTTATAGATGGTCACCTTTAATTTATGGAGCTTCAGTTGATACATCTAACATCTAAATTTCTTTTTTAACCAAAAATGTCTAGTGATCAAAATGACATTAAGAAGAAAACTTGTGGGTTCAACTTATGGTGGCCACCTACTTAGAATAGTTGAGGTGCGTGCAAGATAGCCCGGACATTCGTGGATATAAAAAAATACGTAGTACGTCTGAATTGTTTTTTAAACCAAAAATGTCAGCTAATTGAAACATATTTTCCCTCTGAAATGGGTGATTCAAGTTTGCTGAGTGAAAAAAATGGTGATATGATGACAGCACTTTTTACTTCTCTCTTTCTTTTTTCCTTGTCAAATTACTATTTTGTTTGAAGCTTCTTTAACAACTTCTTTCCCTCTTTCCATCCAAGGTATTTGTTCTACTACACCAAATTCAATCATTTTCCCATGGCAAAAGGCTTTGTCAGATCAGCCCGGTATTGACCCTCCCTCAGAAATTTCTAAATTTTCCCGTGCAAAGGTTGCCGGATTAGATACTTCAGGACCTAAACCGGGTGCTGAGTTGAGACTTGGTTAGTTTTAAACTTAGAATTGCTTACTTTAGGTTCTACCGTAATTTTAATTCGATCAGGTCAGCTGCAGTATGTGAATAACTATCCTTGTTGTTGCTATGTAGATGTTGCGGTACCTTGTAGAATCGCATTACAGAGGGGCAAAGAGCGCCATTTTTACTTTCTTGGAACATCTGTGGAACTTCCAGATGGATAATACTTGCTGAAGAAGTGCCATCAAAACTGAATTGCGGAATTATTCGAGTTGCAGCACCTCTTTCTGGATCAAATGTAAGACTGCATTCACATGAAACCATTTGATGGCAGTGTAGTTTAAACTAATTATGTTTTGTCAATCACAATGATGCCCTCATTGCTGGTGTTTTTCAGTATAGATCATGCCATCATGGTGAATCTTACTTATATAGTTAACCATATAGTTAAATCATAGGTTGCCTAGTGGTCAGAAGTCCCTGAAGAACCAAAAAGTTGTGACTTATGAGTTCAATCTATCGTGACTACCTACTATATGAATTAATTTCCTTTGACTTTCCTTGCATTCAAACCTTGTAGGGTATGTCTCATGAGAATAGTCGAGGTGCGCATAAACTAGTCTAGAAACTCACAATTTAAAAAAAAAAAAAAAAAAAAACTTTTATAGTAAAAAGTACAACTATAGAGTACGTTATGGAATCAACAATCAACAAACAATCGAAGATAAAGAAAACGTAAAGAGAAAAAGAACACACAAATTTACGTGGTTCATTGACGTTGTGTTAGCTAGTTCACAGGCAAAGAGGGGACATGATTTTATTAAGGAGAGGCAAAAGGTAGAATGAACATCATGGGGCGGTTAGAGTTTAGTTCGAGTTTATATAGGCACTCTCATTAAACCCTATTACAGATAAAAGACCCAAAATACATAAAAACTCCATTAAATAACAAATACAGATTTCATTTAGGTTTCGGGGGTGTTGCCCCCGAACCCTCACTCGTAGACTGGGTAGCGAGACCTCTGACTAACTAATCATAGTGGCATTCCGTTGTTCAAGGCATATCTCAATAGAGAAAGAACCTTCGGTTTCCTTCCTCATTTTTGTCAACAAATTGATCCTTGGCCAATCTTTAATCTGTTCTTCCTTGGATTATTCCGAGTTCTCAAGTTGTAACACTCTTTTTGCTTCTATCAGCCTAGAATTGATGAAAAGCATTCAAGATGGCTGCAGTTGAGGATTCGTCCATCAACTTTACCCTTTTTGGATCCTGCTAAAAATGGTACACCATCTGGGAAATGGATCCTAGCATTCCAGGATGAGGATACTTGCAAATCTGCTTTGTCTATGGTTCTGGAGGAGATTAATCTTCAAAGCAAAGAGGTAGAGAGAAGATCGAAACCATTGGTCAACCTCGAAAGAGTGGTAGATTCGTCAGACGCATCTTTATGTTCTTCAACTCCTAATCTATTGTGAGTATCATCAATGTTTTCATTTTCATATATATGTTTATTTTTTCGAACAATAGAATTAGTTAATCGCAGGTGGTGTGTTATTTATGTAACCACCCTGTATATGTCACAGAAATTTGAAACAAAGAAAAGTAGTTTTAGTATCTCAGAGTTTGTATCCTTCTTTGTAATTTGTATAGTATTTCTTCTTATTTGTTGATGATTAATCAACAGGTTTTAGCCTTCATTCTTTTATTGATCTATCCATAGGCTTTTGCTCTCTCCCTCAATATGTAAGAAATAAACATTAGTGTATAATTGATGAATGATTGAAACTTAATGTTGGTGCAAATTCTCCTTAGCCTTCTCCAGACATTTAACTCAACTGTTGTAGACTTGGCCATTTCCTTATCTATCATTGAATGCGATTGGCTGCAGTATTACATATGTTTTTTTCTTCTCTTTTCTGGTTAAAACACCAAGACTTTGAGGTTTATTTCATTTTGTTCTTGAATTTTCAAATATCTAATTTTAATCTTTGAGCTTTGTTCTACTTGTTCTGAACTTTCAAATGTTTAATTTTAATCTATGAATTTTCAAAAAAGTTCAAAATTGATCCCATTGTTTAGAGAATTACTTCACGTTAAAATTTAAAATCAACAAAGGAAAAAAATATGTTCTCTCCTCACTTTTTCCACTCCTAACGATGTGCTTGTATTTTAGTTTCCACTATTTTCTCTCATAGTCACCAATTCTATTTCTTAGCTTGATCTTCTATTTTACTTTGGAAAATAATGAAGGAAGAACAAAAAATGAAGGAAAAAGGGTAAGATTTTTTTTATTTTTTTATTTTTTTATAATTATTATTATTGATTTTAATGAAAAAGTACGGAAAAGATAACTTCGATCAAAATGGAACCGTTCACAAAATCTAAGGGCTAAAATGAAATAAATTTTGAAGTTAAAGATTAAAATAATATTTTAACTATTTTCTTTTTTATTAATGTAATCATAGATTTACAATTTAAAATTAACTCATTACCTCAGAGTGGCTTATGTTTAAGTTTGAATTATCACCATTTATATTAACCTTATATTAAAAGTTTTTATTTTACCTATTTTACATAGGCATGCCAAGCATCTTCACCATTGCCTAGCATATGGACAGCTTACCATTGCCAAATATGGTTGTGAAAAAACTCAATTGACAATTACTTTTTTGGTGTAAACATGCTTTCCTTAGTTTGTCACAATTTCTATTTTGGCCAAATTGGTCATTGAATATTTACATTTTGAAAGAAATAATATCGTCACAATTTATTTTAGTTTTGAGACTTTATTAAAATATTTGTGCATGTCGTAAACACTATTTTTTTTAGTTAGTAAAACCATACTATTAATATACTATATATTATAAGGGTTGGGATGTATAAATAGTTCCGTGAAGGTTTAAAATCAAAATTAAACTATATTATTAATCTATGTATTTAATTTGCGAGTGATCACGTTTGATTTTATTAAATCATAAGAACTACATCCTAATTTTTACGACTATAGAAATTAAATTCAAACTTTCTTCCAATCATAAGAGCTAATTATAATTTTTGAAATATAACTAAACTTAAACTTTTCTTCAAATATTTAATTTTAGTTTATGAAGTTTTATGTTTGTTTTATTTTGACCATCAAACTAGAATTTGGTCCCAACTAGTTACCCAAAAAAGGCTCGCTACTTTATTAAATTGAAAACTATTTTGTTGTTCAATTTTCCATTTCACTAACACTCTTTTAAGCTCCATACGAGCACAACAAATCCCCATATCAAGCTTTGCGTTGCATCAACAACAATAATAAACACTGTTTTTAATTTCCAGTCCAGTGCATCTCATAATTCAATTTAACCCAATTCATATGTTAAAATAACCATTGACACAACTCATATCTGTCCCGAAAATCAATCAAGAACTTAATTGAAAAATGAAAGAGTGTGAATCGAAAATCCCGATTGCCGATTCAAAATGATATTTTAACCTATTAATATAATATATTTTACAATTCTCCAAACTTAAAATTTTGACCGACTAGTTTAAGAATGAAGACCATCTTCATAGATCAACATATGTCTTTTCAAGGTAAAACATAGGATTGCAACTTCCTAGTACTCTCTTAACTTTGAAATTTATATGGTTAAGTCAAACGTTTTACTTTGTTAATTTAGATAGTAACTATGGATTCTTTTATATATTTCTTAACCGTAACTTACATATATATTTCAAGATTCTTCTTATTCTCTTTTAAATTCAGACGTTACATGTCCACCAACTTTTGAATTGGTTTTTCCTTAAACCACACCTTGATAATTCTTTTTATTTTGACTTTTATTTGAGTTTTCAACTATTATAATATAAGTGCTTATTGGTAACTTACCTTTCAACTTTAAGAAAATATATTTTTTTAATAGAAAGTAGAAAAAACATAAAGTGATTGTTTTAATGAATAATTTGTACTACCTTTCTTAAAGTTGAATGTTTAACTCTCATTTTATCTAGACTTTGTCCTAAATGGAATTGTGGCATGACATGATATGACTACTAAATGAAAATTGACTAATGACTAATTTAAAGTGACATAATAGAGATCAGACAATAGATATATGCCCCATCTCTACATGTTGAAATAATAACAATTAAATAAATAGTATGATCATAATTCAAAATTGAACTTTGATCTAAAGTATTACACACAATTATAAAGTTCAAACACTAAGATTTAAATTGTATGTTGACCTTTGTACTCCAACTTTTGCCAATAGTAATTTTTATATTTTCAAAAAATATATATATACACTTTAAGAAACCTATAATTAAACGCCTAAAATGTCTATAATCATCTTTTTACTTCCTTTTGATCCATATTTATAAAATTCTCCAATGAAAATTTAATACATAACGAAAGTTAAAAGTCTCCTTTATTGAAAAGCTGAGATCATTATTTCCATAATTTTATTATTGTTAACAATGTGCAAAAATTGGGATTAAAAAAAAGATGAGGTTAAAAGAATAAACAATAATGTCCTTTTTTTAAATGTTAAAAAATCAAACTATCATTTGTTTCAAAAAAAAAAAAAAAAAAAAAAAAAATCAAACTATCATTTATTATTATTATTTATTTATTTTTTTTCATTTTTGAGATCAATCTAACATATATGAACTGAGGAATTGAAATTACATCTTTAATTGAGATTACTTGCTTTTCCATCGACTATTGTTTTAAAAGTACAAAATATCAAAATAATTAAAAAATGTGATTAAAACGAATGTTATAATATTACAATAACTAAAATAGATGAAAGCTAAAAAAATCTTTAGCCATAGAAGACAAAAGGTTTAACAAATAAAAATAATACTCATGATAATTTAAAAAAATATACATACAAAAAATGATCAGGAAAGGATGATTATGAGATTCTTTTTCATTCGCACGTTTGGCTGCAATCAGTTAATATTCATTCATATCAAAAATAAATATATTATTTGTTAGGTCACAATTCTTAAAAATGAATAATAATAATAATAATAATAATAATAAACAAACAAACAAAAAGAAAGAAGAGTAATGATGAATGTTTCATTGGGCTTCTCTCTACTACAATAAATAAGATAAATAAAAATTCATCCCACTCAAATTCAATTATAGCACACCTTTTCATTTATTTATTTCATTTTCTATCTATAAATTCCTTTTTCTTCCATTTCCATTTTCAAAAAAAGGGTTAATGATGAGAGACAAAATGATTGCATCCAACGGCGAATGTGGACCTTTTACTTTGTTTATATTATTTTATATTTTAAAAACAATTATACATTTGATAGAGATTTGGCAATAAAAGCTCTCGTCACAAAAATCATTTCATGTGTTCAAGATTTATTTTGGTCTATGATCATAGGGGAATCATGGCTAATACTTTATTGGCCATAACATTGTTGCTTGTGCCAATTTTTACACAATTACCCTTTGTAAATCCAAAAAAAATAAAATAAAATAAACTAGAGCTATTTCAAAAAATAGATATAATTTTTTAAATTCAACCAAAGTTATGAACCTTGATTATTAAATCGTATGTGATGGCACTCGATTTAGAAATAAGGTTTGGAGTTCCAAAATGTATTATAAGGGAACAAATAGTCATCAAACCCTCCCTCAATACTAGCAATTTACTAGCAATTTAAATAGTTTACGAGCGAGAGTCTATAAGGTGTTTAGAGCTTTTCCTCGACTAATCGATAGGGTGCGTTATATCTTATATAAAAAACAAAGCAACAGATTTTCTGTAGTCTCAGCTAAAATGGCTCAAGAAAATTCATTATCTTCCATAACAAAATGAGATGTATTTAAGACCCTGTGTTTGACGAGTTATTTAACCAGAGATTAGTTTCATGGCATGTTAGTTTATTTGACATGTCATGTTTCTAATTTAAAAAGAAAAAAAAAAGTCATTATATAGAATGAAAATATATAAATTTGCAAAAGACTACAATTTTGGAAAACAAATAATGGTTTTATTAAATTTAAATAGCAGCATTTAAAGTATGGCTAAACATGTAATCTATGTATTAAAGTGATTATCACTCGACTCACAAATGAACGTAATAACCATCATAAAATATGTAGTTTGAGTCTGCGTTTTTATTTTTTTTAGTACAAGTTGAAGAAGGTGCTAATACTTTCAAATAAATGAGAGTCAAATATCAATTCTCAAAATCGAATTTGTGACTATGATGTTGAACTGGATTACCACCAAACAATGAAACCATCAGGTTACCGTCCCTTTTAGTATATGTAGTTTGAGCATGCCATTCTATATCATACTTAAATGCACCATAATTGGTGGCACGATGACTTGTTTAATTCATTATTTTTCAATTCAACTCTACCATCATGGATCTGATCATAAAAATCAGTTAACATGCCATCAACATTTTCGATAAAATTCATCTAACCTATGACATTTGATTTTATTTTTCCAAAGTTTTTAATAATTTGGGAGGGATTTTTGGTATTTACGTTTTAACAAGAGCACAATGACTAGAAACTTAATTAAAATTGTTTATTTGCTTTTCCGTCTATTGTAGGTACAGTTAAAACTTGACTTTTCCGAATAAATAAAACGAGGAAAAAAAAGAAGATAGAATATTACAAAAGAAAACTATGTGATTTACCCTAGAATGGTAGATTGAGTTTATAATTCTTAATCATGGTCCACCTATCAATTATATATATATAAAAGAAAAAACTATCCTATTTTTGTCATTACTTAGAATTTACTTTCTCCAAAGCGACATTGTTTGAAAAATAATAATCATATGAATATGATTTCGTAAATATGAGGATGTCGCATAACAATGATTTCAAACATATACAATATACACTACAAAGTATACTAATCAGCGTATACATAATTTATCAAATAAATTACACATCAAATCAGCCTCAAACGTTTCACTTTCCTGTAATTTAAACTTTACAAAAAAAAAAAAAAAAAAAAAAATCATTTAAAAAATATATTGAGATTTATTGATGTATTTTGTTAAACTTTGCAAACCATTGACACAACTAAGGGTGATTTCGGTTCGGTTTTTGTTGGTTTTGTACCAAACCGACAACCGAACTGATATCTTCGATTTTCAAAAAATGGATACGATCTAATATCCCATAAAGTATAGAACCATTCGTTCGATTTTCCAATGTCCAAAAATGGATCTGATCCGATCGAATGTCCAATTTGTTTTAATATATCAAAAACAATATTTCTCATAAAAAAAGAAACTTCCCATAAACAACTATTTTTTTTTAAAGGTTAGGAGTATTTTTAACTTATTGAAAATTATTTAAGGATGTTTTTTGCTTGAAATAGGAGTGAATTAAGGAAATATTAATGGAAAGAAGATAACTTTATATGAATTATTGACAATATATATTTCGGTTTGGATCGGTTTTTATTGGTTTTTTAAAACGAAAATCGAAACCGATCCAATATTTTCAATTTTTTCAAATTACAAACCGATATGTCCAACTTTGTGCTAAAAAATCAATTTGATCCATTGGATTAAATTGGTTCGGTTCGATTTTTCGATTTTAAGGGCATACGGTGGATAAATGTTATAGAATACATGGCTTTCCACCTAGTTTTAAGTCCAAACGAACCAACAACTTCCAAAGGGCTAACCAAGCTAACAATGTGCAAAGTCAGAAACCACAACAATGTAAAGCATCAACTTCAGAAACCACAACTTCAAATGATGCCCTGACTCAGATACTGAACATTTTAAAGGGTAAGATGATCATCAACCATCCAGACACCTTCATGGCAGGTATGGTTGCTTTTAGTCACTCTAAAACAAGTCAATGGATACTAGACTCAGGAGCTACCACACACATAAGCTACAACAAAGAATTATTTTTCAGAGTTAAATCCTATTCGAACTATTGTTGTGATGCCTGATAAGAAAAATGATTAAAGTGTCTTATGTTGGATCTATAAAAATAAATGACTTGTTAATCTTGAAACATGTGTTACTTGTGCCTGACTTCCAATATAATTTGATGTCTATAAGTTCTCTAACTGTTGATAACAACATTATTGTTCATTTTTCTTCAAATGAATGTGTTATATAGGACAGGTACACTTCGAAGATGATTGGGAAGGGTAGAGGTCAAGATGGACTTTATATTTTAGAGGACTTGTTTTCTAGTATACCTCTGTATTCAGCTAATGCTGTTAAGACCACTTTAGGAGCTTCCTTATGGTATTCTAGGCTAGGCCACCCTTCACACCTCCCCTTATTAGCTTTAAAGGATGAGCTTATGTTTGAATCAACATATATGGATTCTCATTGTAATATTTGTCTTTTAGCAAGGCAAAATAGATTGAGTTTTCCTTCCAAAGGCAATAAAAGTAGTAATGTTTTTTTTATCTAATCCATGGAGATATATGGGGTCCATTCTCTCAAATATCACATAATGGACATAAATATTTTCTTACCTTGGTTGATGACTATAGTAGATATACTTGGGTTTTGATGTTGAAACAAAAATCTGAAGTGATAAAAATAATCCCACAATTTTTTAAGTTAGCTCAAACGCAATATAACAAAGTAATAAATGAGTTTCGTTCTGACAATGCACCTGAACTATTCTTTAATGGCTTCTTTAAAAACAATGGAGTAAAACACCAATACTCTTGTGTAAATAGACCTCAACAGAATTCTATTATTGAAAGAAAACACCAACACATACTAAATGTAGCAAGAGCTTTATTTTTTCAGTCTAAAGTTCCTTTAGAATTTTGGAATGAGTGTATTCTCACCTTTGTTCATCTTAATCGAATTCCTTCACAAGTATTGGATCTAAAAACTCCATATGAATTACTAAAAGAACATAAACCTAATTATGAGTACCTAAGGAATTTTGGTTGTTTAGCCCTTGCCTCAACTTTACCATCAACTAGACAAAAATTTTCTCCTAGAGCCAAGCCTTATGTTTTTATGGGTTATACACCAGGAATAAAGGGATATAAAGTAATGAGCTTAGATACTTATGATATTATTATATCCAGAGATGTTGTCTTCCACGAGCAAGTTTTTCCTTTCACAGATAGTCCATCAAATGGAAACAATGTTTTTCCATTAGATATTGATGTTATCCCAAAGTTGAATGGTGATGACTTGGAAAATATTCAAGAAAAACTCCCACAGGAACAAAACTTACATTCTTCGCAAGTTGATTTGACAAATCAGCCACAAAGTGACATTCCTGCTTCTTTAGAAAGATCTGACAGCGAAGAACTTTATGTCCATCAGCCCCAAATAATACATACCATTGTCCTAGATGAACAGACCCACATAAATACTCATGTCCTTGGTACAAAAGTTCAACACCAAAATGAATAGAGAACTAATATCTATGATTTATCTCCTGGACAATAAATGGATAGAGGAACAAGTAAGGTTCCTTTAACAGATGGACAAAGAGTAACCCCCCGAAGACAATGTGATGTCTGAACCTGCAGAAAATTCTACTGCACAAGGGTTCCTTTAGTCATTCGAAAGTCATCCAGAAAAAGTAAAAAGCCTAGTTATCTTAAAGACTATCACTGTAGGATGATTTCTAACACCATTCCAAGAAGGATGTCAACAAGATATCCTATACATGACTATTTGAGCTATGAAAAGCTCATCAAGAGTTTTAAAAGAGTGTCTCTCAAAATTTCAATACATCAAGAACCACAATATTACTATCAAGCAGTTGAACACGAGCATTGGAGAGAAGCAATGAGAAAGGAAATTGAAGCCATGGAGACGAAAAAGACTTGGAGTATAGTACACTTACCAAAAGGAAAGAAATTAGTAGGTTGTCGATGGGTTTACAAGGTAAAATACAAAGAAGATGGAACCATTGATAGACATAAAGGTCATTTTGTTGCAAAAGGTTTTACACAACAAGAGGGTTTGAATTACATAGAAACTTTTGCACCTGTAGCCAAACTTGTCACTGTAAGAGTTCACTTAGTCTTAGCTATTTCCAAGGGATGGGGTCTAACTCAACTAGATGTCAACAATGCATTCCTACATGGAACACTAGATGAAGAAGTTTACATGGAGATGCCCCTAGGTTACAAGTCCACTAAGCCGACTCCTACAGGTGAGAAACTTGCTTGCAAGCTTCATAAATCCATATATGGATTGAAGCAAGCTTCCAGGCAATGGTTTGTAAAGTTTACCAACAGTCTTTTATCAATAGGTTTTACTCAATCAAGGTCTAACTATTCCCTATTTACAAGGGGAGAAAGTACAACTTTCCTTGCACTTCTAGTATATGTAGATGATATTATATTGACTAGTCCCGATCATAATAATATTGATATTGTGCAAATTATTTTAAATGCAAGTTTCAGGCTCAAAGTGTTGGGACCACTCAAATTCTTCCTAGGACTTGAATTGGCTAGATCAGCAAAGGGGAAATATGTATCTCAGCGCAACTATACTTTGAACATTTTGGAGGAAGCTGGGTTACTTGGAGCTAAGGATGAAACTATCCTAATGGACATGTCAGATAGGTTAAAAGATCCAAGAAGTTACAGAAGAATAATAGGAAGACTTATATACTTGACTATTTCCAGGCCTGACATCACTTTCACCGTGAACAAATTAAGTCAGTTTGTTTCATCACCATGTTTAGATCACTTGTCAACTGCTCATCATCTTCTCAAGTATCTTAAAAAGACACCAGGACAAGGACTCTTAATGACACCAACCTCAAACTACAATCTTCGTGCTTCGTGGATTCAGATTGGGCTTCATGCTTGGACACTCATCGTTCTACATCAGAATATTGTGTTTTCATGGTGTTTGTGAAATTTATCCAACACACAAATTAAAGAAATAATAATTAAAGAGAATGATGATGTGGCAGCTTGGATTTCGCTAAAGCTAAATCTCTACTCTGATTAAGCGAATTGTGTGTGGTTCCCCAAGAGTGTGCAAGTATACACAGTCCTGTTGTAGCAAGTTTTAATGTAAGTAAAAGTCATTTCCACAGGGATTAGTGATTAATGTCATGTTTAAGCAAAGGTTAAAGAGTTAAGGTAACATGAAGGAAATTGTTGAAATGAAACTAAACTAAGCGAATTAAAATTAATGTGAATGAAACTAGGGTAAAATGCATCAGAAGGAGAATAAGATTTTTCAGAGAGTTTTGCTTAGGCGAAACGACGTTAAGCTGAGAAGCGAACTACTGCCGGCTTCTTTTTGGCTCTCTCGAGCTCCTAGAAGTTGGCTCTCTCAAGCTCCTAGAAGTTGGCTCTCTCGAGCTCCTAGTTCGGTTCTCTCGAACTTAAACAACGCGAAAATCACGCAAACAGCACTAGGCTAACCTTATCTCTAAGTGTTCGTTAATTAGCAAGCAAAGCTTAACAGATCTAATGTTATACATGCAGTTTCGCTCTATTTCTTTTCTCTCGAAGCAAAATAAAGGCATACATACAGTGGATCAGACAAAATGTATTTTGAGTTAATGTAGCATGTATAATAGTTTGACATCTAGCTACAGCTTCGCTTAGGCGAACTTCTCCTACTTGCCTATTTCCTTCCAATGACAAACTTAGCTACTTATAACGACAATTAAATTCAAAGCGATGTAAAAACAAAAGTTCATCTTCATTAAAAACATCAAATAACAACGTTTGCTACAAAATAGTGCTAAGGCGAAAATAAACGACAGCAATAAAAGGGGAAACAAAGATAAGAAAGAGCCTGATCGGTATTGTAAAGACAACAACTCTAACTTGGCTCCAGCAAAATCTCTGCAACTCCGGCTAACTACGACTATGCTAAAGTTAAACTATTAAACAACTGAAAATGAGAAAAACAACTAAGCTACGGCTAAAACTAAGAAAATTTGATCGGAGATTGAAAGCTACAACGACGGACGACCCTAAAAATGGGTGACCCCCTTAAATGAAGGAGAAGGGCAACTATTTATACTTCAGCTCCAAGCGACAAGGTTCTGTTCCACGATCATGACATTGTCTAAAACCTACTCTACAATCGCCGCTCAGTCGAAAGCTACCGTGTTCTTACATTCCTGTTCCATGATCCGTATTGTCGGCTGTGTCAGAGCATTCTTGATTTCACTAACTTCCCGAGCATGCACTTTCATTGGAATTAATTTTGTCTAAGCGAAAGCTTTGGAAATTCTTCGTATTATGCTGCAGTGTGGAATATTTTCAAGGCGCGTTTGCTGGGCTGACTTTCGCTTCTCTCATCACGAATGCTGTAGACAAACTAAAGAGTATCAATTCTCTTTAACACTTATAAATTTGCACACATTCACACTTGTTTCACTACAACGAACCTCTAAAATGTATCCTAAAGGATATTTCGCTTAAGCGTAATATTTGGTATGATGGGGCAAAATTCAATATTAAATTATTTAACTATAGCAAATTCTTATAAAAATATTTTCTTTTTATCTACTTTAACTCTCAATTCTTGAGAGTTATCACATGGGAGATTCATTAGTAGCATGGAAATCAAAGAAGCAATCTGTTGTATCAAGATCTTCGGCTGAATCAGAATATAGAGCTAAGGCTCTTGTGAACTCATGTGGTTGAGTTATCTTCTTTCAGATTTAAACATCAAGAGTAAAAAAGCAGTGGCATTATATTGTGACAACTTATCGGCAGTGTATTTAACCACTAACCCCATGTTTCATGAACGCACAAAACACATTGAATTAGATTGTCACTTCATAAGAGACAAAGTAATCAATAGTTTCATGAGGATTCTTCCCATTTGAAGTACAAATAATTTGGCAGATATATTCACCAAAGCATTGTTAACACCTTCTTTCTTCTCAATTTGTGACAAGTTGGACATTTCTGATCATATACACAACCAACTTGAGGGGGGAGTATTGAGATTTATTGATGTATTTTGTATTAAAGATTAAAAGTGGTTAGTAGAGTTTGTTTTTATTTCTTTAAAGCTGTTTTATTAATTCCTGATTAGTGAGCTAATGAGCACCTGTATAAGTACAAACTCTTCAATTCTTTTTTTTTTTTAATAAGAAATATCTCTCTTTCTTTTTACGCTGCTTCATTAAAATATTTTTTGAATTCAAAGGTGATTGAGACGAATTCAAAATGCCAAGAAGAGCAGTAGCTCAGCGGCATCAGTGTACACTTAAAAAAAGAGACGAATTCAAAATTGGAGGATGACTTCTTTATTGGGATAGAATGTGTTTGAGAGATTGACAACTTTTGGCTATTCCTTATTTTCAAGAAAATGGTTGCACTTTTAAGGCCTTTATGGATTTTTTCTATTTTCATCTTGTTATTTTTAAGTTTATTTGGTATGCATGTTTGTTTTTTTGAGTGAGTGGACATTGGTTTGGAAGTGTCGATACGTTCAAAGGAATTGATTATTGATAAAGGATTTTCTTGCAAAGGTTCTTACCAGTTTTTCAAGTGGGAAATGTCTAGTATCCCTATGAGATCGAATGTTTTCCCATTTACTATGGTGGGGTTGTATATCTTAGTGGAACTTATTATGAACGGATTATCTAACAAAATCTTTCAAAATTCAACATTAAAAGTGTTGAAAATAGCTTTTGGATCTGTTTTCTTGAAATCTGGCTACTTTTTGTTTATTAAGATCGTTGTACGAGGGACTTATCTCTTTGTTAAAATGCTCATTTCTTTTGAATTTTCTTTCTCTCTTCGGTCATAGCTTGGGATGTGAATCAAGTCCAATTTAATTTTTGTGGGTTTTCATTGTGTTTGTTTGTTTAATGAAAGTTTGTTTGACATAAAAACAAATAATAAATACCAAAGTCTCAAATACAAAGAGAGATGCTCCTCCAAAAACAAGAAAGCTATATCTCTTCTCGCAAAGAGGAAATTGATCTCTCTAATATCGAGCAACACATTGCTAAACTTAGATAAATAATTTTTTTTTTTTTTGGAAAAAATTTAGATAAATAATTTAACTCATTTACCTATCTTACATTCTAATTTCAAATATATTGTCTTATAAACAAATCTCTTCACTTACAAAGGAAGAATTTGTCAACATACTGTCTTATAAACAAGTGTACTCACTTACAAAGATAGAAAATGTCAAATAAAATAAGCATGCATACCATCATATTAATTGATCTATATATTTTTGTCCTCTCTCTATATATATTTGAATGAAAGTTCAATGGTTAAGGTAAGGTTCAAACTACGTATTCTTAAGATTCATCTCATTTAAATGTGCTTAATTACTATTCATTCATATATCTCACATGATTTCATGCATTACAGATGAAGTTTAAATTTCATCATTCACATTTCTAAGATCATATTAAAAAAGAAAGTGAAAATATTGGAAGAAGTGAAAAGTCACAATACTACTAAGAAAAGTGATGAAATACAAGAGTTAAAAGGACATAAGTGGCCTTTTTTTTTTCTTGGGGATTTTACAATAAAGACCACTTTCAATCCATAGAAGAAAGTTTGATTTTTTTAGGGAGACAAGAACCCATATACCCATCTTCAACTTCTTCCTCCAAAATGTGTTTATGATCCAAACACAACCTTATATCTATACCCCCTTCCCCTCCATATCTACCACTTTCTAAACTTGTTTGAAAAATCTCTTTCACCCATTTCTCAAACACTTTGTTAGAAAATGAACCAAATCCCTCTATAACCCCTTCTAAAACCCCCTCTTCCACTCTAAATCTACTATCCCAATCCCAATCCAAATCCAAATCCAATTCCCATTTCCAATTACCCTTTTTACAAATTTCCTTAAATGCCCCTTTCAGTTTCCCCATCAATTTCTCTTTCATTTCAAACCCTAGCCCTGGTTTCTTATTCAGAATGAACCGATTTGAGATCGATTCCAAAAAACCATTTGCTGGTTTCAGATCGTAGATCGTTGTTTCTCTGGTTAGATCGCTTGATATTGGACTTATCTGCCCATTTGGTAATTTCTGTTCCGTTTCTTCATTGTCTTGTTCTTCGTCGATTGCTGCTTTGATGTTGAGATCGATTGTGTTGATGTTGTTGTTCATGCTTGTTTGGGTTTTGATTCTTTGATTTCTTGATTTGTTTTCGATTTCCCATTCTGATTTTCGCTTTTGATCGACATTGTGTTTTGCCCTAGCTTCGATTTTGAGTGCCATTTCGATTACTGAAGCTCTGTTCTTCGTTTTATCTGATGAATCGTCTTTTGTTAAAATGAATATAACTTTTCCTGATTTGTAACTCTCGAATCCATTTTCGAGGAATTTGATGAACTGGGTATCCGCCATTTCGACATTTTCGATCAGAATCACAAGCTCTGTGTTAGATTTCAATGCCTTTTCCACCATTTCTGATGTAGAAATCCCCATTTCTTCTGATTTGGCGTTTAGATTCAAGAGATAATCAACAGACCCGAATAGCGATTCGGCAATTGCAATGCCCATCTTTTTCTTTCCAATATGATCATTTCCTTCCATCAAAATCCATTGAATTGATTTCTCATTCTTCTTTGCTGCAATCACAGCTTCTGCTATACTTGGAAGTAATTCTGATTGCCATGGTACATTCTCTTGTAGGACTTTCAAAATCTCTGCTCGTTGCGTCTTTTGTTCGCTTTCGATTTCCATGGACTCTGCTGATGAATCATTAAACAGAGGATTTCCTAGAGCTAGAGTGATTTTTAATTCCTTGCCCATCATGTTTTTGAGAGAATTTAAGCTTGGTTCTCCATCTTGATTGTGTTTTGTTTTTGCATTGCCGAGATCGAACTCGATTGTTGTGCAGGATTGTTGCCTTCTGAATCTAGGGACTAATGGCTTTGGTGTTTGATGATCTGTGAAGGAAATGGAGTTTGATTCATGGAACTTTGGCCACCATGGATATGATGAAGAGTAATTTGAAAAGCTTTTCCCCATTGAGCTCTGGACTGAGCCTTCTCTGTGGAGACTGCTGCAAAATCTGTTCCATTTTCTCCTCAGTTCCACAAACTCATCCTGTAAAATTTATAATTGTCAAGACTGTAATCATTATAGGCTGTACACAAAAATCACAACTCTAGCAATCAACTCTGATTAACGAACTTTAATCGTTTTTGTTTATGATTTTATAATTTTTGTCGAGTTTGGTCAATTCTCGGGTTGGCTATCTTTGGCTCGTTCAACTCAATACAACTGGAACTATGGATAATATTATATATATGTGTAATATTAATTAATAAGATAGTTTCTTAATATATCGGTAAGCAACGTGCACACACAAATAAGATACCTTTCATGCATTATTTTTCTCTGTTTTTTTACATCTTTACCGACTATTAGTTGAGTTGTAGAAAGTAAAAAGGAGAATAACACAATGTGGGAACCCAACTTAATCCAAAAATATATGAATTCGGTTGAGTTGAGTTGCTCTTATTGGACAGATTAGACGGTTGGTGGATTGAGCCATCCATAAAATTAGGTTGGTCTAAAAAATTTATCTAAGCCAACCCAATTTGAACTATATACACCTTCTATTTAACTAATAAGAATATAAATGAAAACATGGTACGATAGAG
Organism: Sechiopsis laciniata; assembly: GCA_037833695.1. Classification (NCBI taxonomy): domain Eukaryota; kingdom Viridiplantae; phylum Streptophyta; class Magnoliopsida; order Cucurbitales; family Cucurbitaceae; genus Sechiopsis; species Sechiopsis laciniata. Next base: position 8,249,445 of record JBBMKA010000020.1, on the reverse strand, counting down.
ATCAAATTTGAGTACCTTAGAATGGGACTGTTGCAGCCAAGTTGGAACTTGGTTAGACTGGAAAGATTTCAAATGATGAACTTCATTTTCAAAATTTGAAGTGCATTCAGCACAGCAAGTAAGCTTATGATCATGTTCATCTTTGGGAATGAATGGCTTTGTTTCCAAAGCTTGAGAGAAGAAACTTGGCCTTGAATCATAAACACTGCAAAAGAACAAAACAATAAACAAACCATTAATTAAGCCTTAACCATGATCCAAGTATTCTCCTCATTTCTTTCAGAGAATTAGCTTTTCTTTTCTGCAAATACTTTATGAAAAAAGATAGCAGAAGAAAGAGAAATGGATTTTTGTGTTTAATATGTGGGAGTAAAATTGTGTAATAAAAAGCAAGCAATTTACACCATGCGTGGCTTATATGATGACGAAAAAAAGCAGGAAACACACAAGGACTAGCCAGAAATCAGACTTTTCCAACAATACTTTTTCTTTTATGTTTTCTGTCCTTATTATCACACCAGCACAACACAAGTACAACTCTCTCTCTTTCTCTCTCTATCCTTTTATAAACTTCAAAATATATGATCATCATGGAGCTTCTCTCCATGCAAAATTCCAAACCAAAATACTACTTTTTTAGTCAATTTTGATTAAAAATGAATGAAGATAGATGGATAAACATAAATTTTAGACACCCTTTGATAATCATTGAGACGCGGTTGATAATCGCTTAGTCTCTTGATAATTATTTAGTTTTTGAAAATTAAGGCTTCGAATTTAAAGTGGAAAAAAATTGGCTAGGATTTCATATACTTTGTATAGAGGCATGAAGATAATAAATTTAATTTTCAAAAATAAAAATAAAAACCAAATTGTTATTAATTATGCCTTAGTTTTTTGTTTTTCACTTTTTCATTTACTTTTATTTTTACAAAAAATCTTTAACTAGGATTTTTGACTAAATATGTGAACCTTATCCAAATTTCAAATATCAAAGTTTCATTTTTTAGATTTAACAGTTTTAGTTTGGTTTTACAAATATATGAATATTAAAGTAAAATAAATTACAGAGGTGTAATAGTTGTTGTTACATGCATAATTTTGAAAAACTAAAATGGATAGTTTTAATCATATGTACATCTTTGAATTTGTTATTTAAAGATAGTTATACTTTGTGACAAACAATTTTACCCAAAAACTAAAAACAAAATGGATAGTTTTAGCATGCTACAATTTCAATAATTAATTTTTCTTTTTCCTATTTTGAATGAGAAAGAGACATGGAAAACAAAGGAAAGGAATATACCTAGAACCATGGAGAGTTAAGCCAAGACCAGATGAGGAGGGAACAGGAACAGCATGAAGAGCCCACTGAGTTTCAAGAGCAGGCTGTCTCATTTGACACCTCATGTAAATTTGATAACTAGCCATACCCATAACCCAAATCTTAACCTTATTATTTTCACTAAAATCCCCTTTCAACAATCTCTCAATCTCCCCAACTAAATGCTCAACTTCATCATTATTATTATTGTTCTTTCCTTCCACAATCCATTTCAAATCTCCAACATAAACCAAAACTCCCTTATGATTTCCATTCCCACACTCCCCCAACTTCCTCCTCAACTCATCAATCACATTCAAAGAAGAAGAACAAGAAATACCCATTAATGGAAACTCCACAAGCTTCACTCCCTTCATTTCCTCAGGAACTTCCCCCATTTTCACTTTCTTTATAACTTCAAACACAACCCCTTCAGTCATCCCAAGTGAATCCCCAACAACAACAACATTATTCTTTGAAGGATTACTCTTTTTCCCTAAGAAAACTTCAAATACAAACTTGGTTGTATCAAGAGGAGGGGATGGAGAAGAGGAGGAAAAGAAAAAAGGGGTGGTGGTGGATTGATGGGAGAAGAGATTATGGGAAGGCGAGATGAAAAGACTGTTGTTGTTGTTATTGTTGTATTGTTCGAGGTTGGTTTTTACAGCGGTGCTAGAGAAACCGGCCTCTCTCATGACCCTGCTGACGCTAGGGTCGTCGAGGATTGAGATAATGAGGTGTTGGAGCTCGACCTTGACGGCAAGGAGAGGGTGTTGTTGGTGGGATTGGTCGGAGCCGCGGCGTTGGTGGGCTTGGGCGCGTTTGAGGGCGGCGACGAGGGCATTGGAGAGAGATGGGGAATGGAGGAGAGGAGGAGAGGTGGGGAGGCGGTTGAGGGCGACATTGAAGCATAGTTCGAGGGCGCGGGATTGGAGAGGGTGAGGGGGGTGGGATTTGAGGCAGGCGCGGCGGAGGGAGGAGGCGGCAGAGGGAGTGGTTTTGGAAGAGAGAAGAGTGGAGGCTACATGGAGCGGGGTTACGTGGGAATGGCCGCGACGGGCGGCCAACGAGAGGGAATGCTTCAAAACCGAAGCAGCCTCCGGGGTGAGGGTCTGCTGAGCAGCACAAGTTCCTGATCGCATCACTTGTCTAAACCCCAATATCCCACACCCCCCTTTGCTTTACTTATCAACTCTCTTTTGTTTTTGCTTTTCTCTTATTTCTTGTTCTTTTTCCTCTCTTTTTTTTCTCCCCCTTTGAACAATTTTGAGTTTAGTTATGGAGAAGAGAACTGAGTTGAAAAAGCTTGAGCTTTTTTCTTTGGGTTGAAGAAGAGAGAAGTTTGGAATTTGGAGGTTTTTGGGGTTTGGAAAATACACTGAGCAAACCAGACAGCCATCTTTATACTAAAACTTCATGCTTTGTTCAGCTCCACCTGTTTATTTTCTTTATTATTTTTATTTTTTATTTTTTTTTATTGATTTGGAATTAAGTGGCAAAAGAGTGGGCTGGCTTGAGAAAATGAAGAGTAGGTTTGGGAGGAATACAATTTTAACTTATTTTGTTTTGTTTGTTTACTTTTGTGTAATCTTTGTTTTATCTACTTCATAATATATTTTGAAAATAAACTTTGGATGCTTCTCGTGGATATATTATTTTCAACCATAATTTGTCATGTGGATAACTGTTTTGTTTTTGTTTTTTGTTTTGTTTTGTTTTTTTTTATTTTTTTTATTATTCTTAAAGTTTTTTCTAATGTGTGGTTGAATTTGGGTGCACAAAGTTGATGTATACTAACTTAAGTGTTCATATATTATATAAAAAAAACATTTTTGGTTCTTGAGTTTATAAAATATAATTTTTATTTGGTTCATAAATTTTAAGATGTTGCTTTCTTAATCCTTGGTTTTTTTTAATTCATTTATTTTTTTATTTTTTTTATTTTTATAATTTTAGTTTCCATTAGATATTTAGATTTTTTTTTTTAAATTTAGTTTCTATTTTGTTTATATCTTTTCACTAATAATATCACTTTTGGTCATTTGTATTAATTTTTTATTGATCACAAATTAGATTTTAAATTAATTAGGATTAAATTAGTTTTCATTTATTATTTTACCACTATTAAAATTAATTAAAAAGATCTACATTTTAAATATCTTAAATTTTTAATATCTTGAACACAAATCAATTAGGATGTACAATAGTTAAGTGGCATCACCGAATGGGTCGGTGGTATAATTAGTTATCTTGATTGGTGTTAATTCATTTCAACTTCATGGTCATAAATTTGAGCCCAATATAAAAAAAGTAATGACGTGTATATAAGGTGGTTTGAATCCTAAAGGATTAAAAATGTGACATTTTAAAATCTTTGAAGGAAACAATATTTATATTAAAAAACTTGCAGTTCACAAAACATTTTACTTATATTTTAAACTTAGTGACGAAATAATCTTTATTATCAATGTGTGAATAATAATTAACATATTTTCAATTTAAGGCTTAAATTCCTATACTCGCCCCCTTTTTTTAACCATCCTATACTCCCAATTTGTTATACTTTAAAATGGTAAACAAGTTGCATACTTTGACAAATATGATATTACTATATTTTAAGTATTGACTAGCTAATGAAATTGATTCATATGATAATATTTTTTCATATGATTTTCTCTTTTGTTTTTTCATTTCCCACTAACTACCTTATCTTACTTGATTACCATACCACAACCCATTCAAACTGATTGGCTTAATTTCTAGTAATATTCTTTATTGTATTTTATTTTACTGATTTTTTCTTAAAAAGGATCCAATTAAAATGTTACACTTTTTGGGGAGTGGTGATGGGGAGAGAAGCATATATTATATAAATAGTAAAATTTATAGCATGATACACCTCTATCAGATAATCTTTATCTCCCATTATTATGAAAAGCTGCAAAAGAAGATTTTTCAAAACTTACCTCATTTTCTCTCTCTCTCTCACTAACTCACTTCTGATTAGATAACATTTTTTAATTAAACAAAAAATGGGTTATTAGATTATAGTTTATAATATTGATTAGATAACAAAGAATCAAAACAGTATGATTATGGGGTTTGTTCAAAGTCCTTTATTTTTTTGAGATGTTATTTTGTTAGTTTTTTAATTTTCTTTTTATGCAAATATATATTTTATTTATAATGTGAGGCCCACTAAAGGTCCCCACATTTTCTTATAATAATAAAAAAAATTATATATGGTTCAGGGTGAGCTTCCCTCCTTTTTAACACACCAACCTTTGAATGGGCAGACAGGGCCAGAAGAAATTCAAAGCAAGAATTCTTTTTTCCACAAGAAAAAATAAAAATTGAAAAAAAAAGAAAAAGAAAAAGGGAAATTACTAAAGGTAAGAAATGTGAGGGAAAAGAGGGGGAATAGAATTTGGTGTGATGAAAAGAGAATGAGAAAATATAAATTCTCTTTTAGGATATTATTTTGACTCTTTTATTTTTTTATGATAGATTATTTATTTATTTATAATTATTTTTTTTAATATTGATGGTTACTCTAGTCCTTTTCCTTTTTCTATCTTTCATAGTATATTCATCACACTGTTATTTTCTTTTTATAAACTTTTTCTAAACCTTAATGACGACTGATGAACTTAAAATTTTTTATGATAAGTTATCGTAAAAAAATATGTACCATGCTGATATATATGATAATTATCATTTCTTTTCGACTCTTTTTTATTATGTTTGCATGGCCAATGAAAATATTTCTCTCATAGCTTGTATGACATATTAACTAAAGTTATGAATTTAAATTCTATATAGTTTCTAATGTTATATATATATTGCCTGCATCACAATTTATTTATACATTATCTAAAATCAGTGTTTTTTTTTTCTTTTTATTGAAATATAGTTTTAAAAATAAAAATTGAAAAATAAATTGGTTCTAAAATTTGACAGAAGCAAGGGGTGTCTAAAACACCTAAACTAAGTTTTGAAAAATTTTCTTTTTATTAATTTTTTAAAGCATATACTGAAAATAAAATTTTTATCAAAAAAGACTTTAACAAATAACTTTTTGGCCAAAAGAAATAGTATTCCAATGACATCATGTATAATTTAGTAATAATGTGGGTATCGATTTCAATCCCAAATATTGTTAAATTTAAAAAAATAAACAAAAACTTTTTGGGAACTCCTAAATCAATTTTTGTTAACTCCAAAATAACTTGGTTCAATTTCAAAATTTTCTTAAATTATTATTATTTAATGAAAAGTGAAAGGGTGTATACGAAGAAATAATAGAGAATCTATTTTGTTATTATAAATAATGTAGAATCTAATGTGGGTATAGAAGTATGTAAAGTAGTTTAAAATTTACAGTTTCAGTCCTTTGTTAAGATCAGAAATATTCTCAAATATATGACATCTAGATGTCACACTATTTATTTCTCTTTATAATATTCTAAATGTCATATCAATATTTTTTATCACCTATATTTGATAAAATAATTCAGTTAAAGGTCGCTGAAATTTTTGGATCTCATTTCATAATAAATTTTATCTCAGTTAAAATATTATTTTCGACAACATTTAAATGTCAAGAAAAATTGTAAAAAATTAATTTTTAGTAAGTATTTGATTAAATATTTAAACTTATCATCTCTCTCCAATGTTTAACTAGATCACCCTTATGACTATTGGTTAAAATATTCATTTAATTCATATACTTTAAATTTTAACGTTTTAATATTTTAAAGGTTTAGTTTTAATCCTTTAGAAAAGAAAAACAAAAGAAACTTGGTAATTTGTTGTATCAAAAAAAAAAAAAAACTTGGTAATATTTTTATTCTCATTTCCTTTTTATTTATTTATTTTTTTTTTCTGATGAAAGAAATATAAAGGCATATACGTTTCGCAACTATCTCTTATATTTATTTTCAGACCCTTTTCCCTATAAAATAGTTTTTAAAATAAACATTAAAATAGTCCCAAGATGTTTTTGAAGTACTTTCTCTAATTTCCACTTTTTCATTAATTATTTCTTTTGTCACATATTTTTTCAGAAAGAAAAAAAAACTTGGTATTTTTTTTTTTTTAAATTCATCTCAAAGAATTCGAATCCATAATTATGATTAGTAGATCATACACATTAATCATACACAATACCACTAGAACTTTGCACCTATTAATATTTATAATTATATTTTTATTTCGATTCTTTATTTTTTATTGGAATAATTATGTTTGGTAACCTCTCTTATAATTTTAACTCATGTTTTAAGTTAACTACTTATCAATTTTACATGAAAAAGAAGTTTTAAAATAACTATGCTACATTTAACTTTTATATTTTTAACACATTTTATAAAATAAAAATTATAAAAACAATACTTTTGTTTAATTTTTTCGGAACGAAAATACTTTATACATTGAAATAGTATGTGAGCACTAAACACAAGCTAGGTTAAAAGAAAAATGATCAAAAAGTGATGCACAAAGACATATGTCTAATAATTTCTTTTAAGATTTTGCTATTTTCTCTCCATCCACATAGACTAAAGGATTGCTAAATAAAATTTTAAGTTAAACTCTTTCGTTTAGTTATCGACATTCTAAGGTAATGCCTCTGGATCTTGTCGAGCACATCGAATCTCCTGTTGATTTGCAAACAATCGAAGAACCATTTTTTTTTTCTTCTAAAAGTTTTATACAATTTTAAGGCAAAAAAACAAGTAATATGAAATAATTATCTCTCGAAATTTGAAAAAAAAAAAAAGAAAAGATAAACAATTTTGTGAAAAAGAGTAGCAAAAAAAAAAAGAGTATAGAATACATAGAAATACAGAAAAGGGTTATTGTCACACCAATCCTTGTGGAGAGACAACATTTTATTCTCCAAGTACCCAAAAAGCAAAGCTCTGTCTACTCTCATACCCACCATTATTGGCTCCTTTTTCTCTCTCTTTACAAACTTCAATAGCTTTTTGTCTTAATCTCATGCTTCTCAACCTCATTTCTAACCACCCACTTCAAAACCTTTCTTATTTGTTTTACAAAAATATAATACAATTTAATGTATTAGATTCAAATCTAATATTTTTATTTGAGAGTGTTGTAATTTGTTGTCATATGGTTTGATGGATGTCATCTTTTGAAGAGATAGAATATGTTGTTAGGTATAATTTAGTCAATTCATTATCTAATCTCGAAAATTAAAATTACAATATTGAACTTAAATGTATTGATTATGTATTTGACATATTCAAGAATTTGAAATATAACAAATTGTTTGAAGTTGAGTAACGAAGAGAATAGAAGAGAGGATAATTTTATTGGGTGGTTACATCCCTTGAAATTGTTAAGAATATAACTAACTAGTTTTAGACTTTAAATGCATATTGGCTATGTCAAGTTTGATTGAAGAGTGTAGTAAAGTTAGTTTCCAAAATGCCTCAATTATATAATTGAATATTCAACCAAGCTATACAATAAATTAAAAACGAATGTCTCCATTCTCCCGATTGAAGAATTTATCTCTCCTACTATTACCAATTCAATTTTATTCTATCATTTTTATTTGAAGTAAAAAAAACTAAATAGCATACATTTTGCCAATTTTCTATTCTATTTTTTAAACTAAAGAATTGTTAGCAATTTGTTATTCAAAATTAAGATGGTGATTGTTATAGGAAAAATCCTAGTCTACGCCTAATAAGACTGGCAAGAATCCCTCGAGCACAAAGAACGGCCAAGCCCAAAAAAGACTCGAACCTAGCCCCTAAATGGGGTTGGGCTTGATCCGCACCTAAATCCAAAGTAGAGTCGAGCTAGGCTAGACCCTAAGCCTCAAGTGGGGTCAAGCCCGGGCCAAGTGGGGCCGAGCTAGGCTTGATCCCAGGGCCATAAGGCACAAGCCCTGACCCTAGGCCCCCAAAAGGGCTAGGCACTCCCTCGACTCCACATTCGCAACAAGCTAGGCCCAATTCGACCTCGTTGTCTGATGTTTCCTAGCCCAAAAGTCCCTTTATCTATCTAGGAAAAGGAAAGAGAAAAATGCCATATACGAGACCTCGCTATAAAAAGTCAAAGAAAGGTAGAAGAGGTAGGCTCTTGGAAACCTTTAGAAACTACCACCATTCTACTTTTCACCGTCTTAATCTTATTTAGGTATCGGAGGCCACATGACTTACACTAACCGGTTTCTAGGTTAACTTTTGTTTTACAGGCGATTCATCCTAAGGAGTTACAAATCCATAGTTAACTTCGAAGACCAAATTTTGGCATCCACAATGATAATGATGATGATAGTAATAATAATAGTAATAGTAATAATAGTAATAATAATAATAATAATAATAATAATAATAATAATAATAATAATAATAATAATAATAATAATAATAATAATAATAATTAGAAGAAGAAAACCCTATCTTTTGTCAATTTTCTATTAGAAATTATAAAAATTATAAAAAAAAAAACATACCTTGATAATTTGCTATTCAAAATTCTAAGAAAAATAAACAAAAAATAAGAATATCTGTCATCTATCTCTCTTTCTCTCTTAAAATAAAAATCATTATAATAAAAACTAATTAAACGTCATTCACAATTTCATTAGGTTCTCATATTTTGATATTCATCTTCTTCGATTTCATTAGCTTTTTTCAGCTTTTGATATCAATCTCTTCTTTTATTACCTTCTTCCGACTTCTCTTCCACAATTACCTAGTTTGACTTACATTCACAAACAGTCCAAGTTTTTTTTTATTTTTTTTATTTTTTTATTTTTTTATATTATTTTTTTTTAAAGCATCCCAACACGACCCAATTGATCTAATACTTTACAAGTTCATAGTTTAAACGCAGTTTTATGTTGACTATGCATTATTTAGGTGTATTTAGAGTAGTAGACCTCTCCATGTACTTCTATATATTGATGATTTGATTATATCAAGCTCAACATATGATGTAGATTTGATATCTAAAGATTATATCAGGTTCTAAATACCAATGTTAATTAGGGTCAAGCTTCTGAACGAATAATCTTCTCATGCAAGCCATTTCATATGCGCTTAAAGTGGTCAAGGTCCTGAATGATCATTTAGACTCCAAAATCTTTGAAATCCACAATGTTGTGATTATTTAATTGAATAGAGTAGAGTTGCAGCTATCATAGATTGAGAATGGTCATAATAATGAAGAAGAGGAAGAATGATATACATTAATTTAACATGAAAAATAACTAAACAAATTAGAGCAAAAACCACGGGTAAGGAAAGAAGAACTTTACTATAAAAATATGTGTTACAAACTTTCTCTCTTACAAAGTAGCAATAAACTCTATTATAAAAAGAAACTATCTTTATTTTCATCTCACACCCTCACTCTTTTAGATATGATATGTCTGGGGAGATTTTAGGATAGTTTGTCAACAAAGGGCATTCACCTATTTATAATGCACAAAACTTGGGTTCCAAGTAAATCTTGTGGTCATTAATTTGCTACATCTTGCCTTGATATTCATGTCAATCATGTGGTCTCAATTTTGTCACAATTTCACTTTGGACAAAGTGCATTGGTCTATATAATTTTTCAACAATCTTAGACGAATGGTGCTCTATAATTCTCTATAACCATTGTGAACATATGTGTATGATTTAGAATCTTCTTTGGTCATCTAGAATTTTTTAAATTATTCAAAATTCTCCCACTTGAAGATGTGCTGATCATCAATCAATCTCCACACTATTCGTTATTTCTTGCCATCTCTATGTTGCTTATGTTTCTGCTAGGTCATTCGAGGATCAACACTATTTGAATTTCTAAGCATATCCTTTGACAATAAAGTATGATCCTTCACAACACAATACAACATCTATCGATCATTTACTGTATCAAAGCATCCTTGTAACAACATAACTCATTATTAGAACTTACCATACACCGACTAACTACTCCCACTTCATGTGCAATGTCTGGTTCGATACAACTCACATTAAACTTTCCATTATTGATGCATACGGTACTCAATACATCTCCACCATCTTCGCTTCATTTCTAGGGACATAATGGAGGAAACTTGAAATTGATAGAAAGAGGGGTAAGAATTGGCTTACAATCTTCCAAGTTGAAGTTTCGCAAAACCTTATTTTAAATAGTTTTTCTAAGATAGTCAAATTTTTATATTATTTCTGTCTCATGAATCTGCATCCCCAAAATCTTGGTCCTAAGTCCTTCATTCCAAATATCGTAGCCAACTAAACCTTAAATTCTTCAAGACAATCTTTGTTGAGGCCTGCTACCAACATGTCGTCAACATACAACAATAAGATAATGAAATATTTTCACCAAACTATTGAACTATGCACAAGAGTCTTTACTATGTCTATTGTATTCAAGACTCATAATGAAGGAAAATCTTTTGTAACATCTTGGCGCCTGTTTGAGACCGTACAAAGATTTATTCAACCTGCAAACTAAGTTCTATTTTCCTTGTACTTCAAAACCTTCTAGTTGAGCATACATATATTTTCTCTTCAAGATCCTTGTTGATGATAACCTTGTAATAGATAGCGGGATCCCACAAGTAATATCCCTTCACACCATCACCATACCCTAAGAACAAACATCTTCTACATTGGATCCAATTTTTTAGTTTATTGAGTATTGTAGATGATGTACACTTGACTTTCGAATATATGGAGGTTTGAATAATAAAAGATTTTCTAGTCCACATCTTCATTGATGTCTCCAACTTAATTGAAGTTAATAGAGCATGATTCACTACATTATAGGCGATATTGACTGTTTCTACCTAGAATGATTTATCTCAGTCTACACTCCCAACATTACTCTTGTTCTTTCTAGCAAGGTTTTGTTAATCTACTCTACCACTTCATTTACGGAGAAGTGTAGACAGTAGTGAACTACTTTTCAACCTCATGTTGATTCAAGAATTTAGCAAATTCATTGCTTATATATTCTTTTCTATCATCCAAAAACATTTTACCTTCTTTCCTGCTTGAAGTTGAACTAGCACTTTGAATACTTTGAAGATCAAACACATATCTTCCTCCATCTTGACGGGATACACCAAACACCTTTTGGATTAACCGTTTATATATTACACAAAAAATCTTGCTTCTCTAAAGATGTTACATGTTCTTTTCGTACATCAGAAGGAACCAATTCTAGAATATTTTTACTTCTAGAGTTTGATGCGTTGGACTTTAATCTGTATTGCTCACTTGCCATGTGATGGTCGCACAAAGGTAAATATATCTTAGTGGGCCTAAGAGTAGATTTTGCTTTTCAATAATTTTTATTTCATGTCTTAACAAGTGTCCAAGTTTCTCGTGCTACTTTCTTTCACTTAGACTACTAGAGGCAACTAATGTCTCCTCTTTCTGCAAAGTCTCTCCCACCAATATGTACAAGTTTGTATCAACTTATTCTCCCTTTATAAATATAAATGATTCCTCGAATCACTTCCACGGTTTCTTTCTCAACCACAATTTTGCAATCCAGGTCCTCAAGTTGACCTAATGAAAGCAAGTTCTTATTGAGGCCTTCTACATGTCGCATGTAAAGGTCTGAATCAAACTATGAGTCTAAACTTAGGCCTTTACCCTAATGTATACAAATACGACAACTCAACAAGACCTGTCATGGTTTCTTAAAAGGAATAATAACTAAAACATGTAAAACATTTCTGAAAATGTAGAATGGGTACCCAAGCAAAATCCAGATACAAAAGAATTCATAATTGACACATGCCATAAAAAGTTTATGCAAAAGGGAAAAAAAATAAAAATAAAGACATCGGAATAAAATGCAGCAATATCTCATAGTCAATCCTCAACACAATAAGCCATTCTCATACAATCATGTTGTACTTGTAGGAGAAATCCATAATAGAAATGGTGAGTTTTGAAGCTCAGTATGGATTTTCAACTCGGGGTCAGACAAAAATACATTCAAGAGCTGATAACACACACACGGTCATCATCATCATGAACTCAATCAAGCATCATCATTATCTCAATCAAACATCATAAATAATGCAACAAAAGGGTACGTAGACCCAAATTCCTAGGTACTAGGCCAAGTGACCATGTGTCATGACCTGAACCACGTAGAACAATCTAATGGCCACAAACCAAAATACCAAAACCTTTCTAGTGAGAACCTTTGTCTCAAAAGGAAAAACTGCACAACATTATCCAAGGGAGCTACCTGGTTGCCGTCATGACCCACATTTTACTACAAGACCACTGATCCACACGACTTGCGAGGAGATATCGCTACCACTCACTAGATAAGTTCCGTAGGAATATTGACACATAACCCAATAGATGGAGCAATTAGGTTGGCCAACCCTTCTCACAACCTGTTGTCTAAGGATATCGCCTCAGACGAAGAGGAAAGAGTCTCTATTGGACACATGTGCCCTAGCCACGTCCTTTAGGACACCAACAAATGCTATAAATCACTGTCCCTTGTAGGGGGACAATGTCGAGCTAATTCCCCATGAAACATCATTACTCAACATGAAATAGATTATGATATCTGAAGAGAATAGTTCACCATGCGAGTTGAGAAAATAGTGTATTTAGTGTGTTCATGTGCTTTGTCATTGAAATATATTTTGATATTTGCAGAGAATACAATTTTAGAAAATCTTGTTGTGAAGGGACTTGACCTCGTACAATTTTGACAAATGATCCCAAATCTTCTTTGGAGTTTTCTTCTCCTCTTTGCTTGACAGCACTCTATGTGCTTGTACAAGATAAAGATTTGCAATAACATTCCCGTCCATCTTGTTTCACTAATCATCTGTGATATCCGCCGACCTTTCATTGATGGCTACAAAACAATTACCATTTCTCAAGATAGCTGATGTGGAAAAAGTGATGATGGGCTCTCGCTATGCGTTCCCGCCAGTGACGTATTCAATACGTACAATAGATTTTCTTTTTGCTACTTAACTATTTGTGCAAGTGTACACAGTTTCGTTATAGCAAGTTTTAATAAGTAAAGATTTTCTCCTCAGGGATTTAAAACCTATTCGTTTATGCTACAATGTAAGAGTCAAATGAGTGAAAGAGAAGTGAATTTTTCTTAAGAGTTGATTAAGTGAATTACAACTAAATAAGAACAACAATTGGTTAAGCATCAGAAGATAGTTAAAAGTTAAATAATTCGCCACTGTGAATAAGAAAGTTGGGAAAGAGTAAGTTATAATTAACTTGACTCTGAATTCCCTCGAACTTCTCAGATTTCGTTAATCATTGAGCCCAAAACACTAATAATTCCTTATCTTTACGTGAATTTGAATCGCAAGTGCTAACTTAACAAAACCTAGTGTATACATGCAACTTCGCCTATTATCCTTCTCTCGAA
>JBBMKA010000020.1:8205555-8235613 GCA_037833695.1 Sechiopsis laciniata | reverse complement strand
AAAATATTTTTTAAGATCAATCAAGAACAATTGAAGTGAATAATTAAAATTCATAAACTTTCAATTATAGATACATATTTATTATTATTTACTTCAATCCCATTTTCAAAATATATATATATATATATATATATATATCAACCACTCTTAATCTCAATCTCCAAACAAGTAGTTGATTACTCCACTACTATTAACTCCAATCCGAAAACGAGTAGTTAGCCACTCCATACTACCATTAACCATCTCATTCTCTTCCACTCCACTCCACTTTTATGTCCAAAGAACAAACACAACCTTGAGAATATTCTTCTTTATTTTATTTTTTTTTAATTTTTTTATGATCCTTTCTTTTCATAAATTTATGAAGTTCATGCAAATGTTGTTTTGAAATTGGAAAAGAGAAATGCTAAGATGTAGTGTAAAGATTCCAAGAATATATTCACATCAATATAAGGTCAGAACATGTAGGGAATATAACAAAATTATTGAATTGGATGAAGGGGTACCCTATTTGTTTTTTATTTTAAGAAAAAGAAATGGGTACCTACCCTACAATTGCTTTGGGCTAATACTCCTATGGGGAGACATTGACTCAGATTTGAGGGATGTGATACAGTGCTCTTTGTTATGTCACTTTGTGACTTCATTATTCTTTCACATTCAAATTTGATTCACCTCGAAATTGCTCAATTTTTATTTTTATTTCAAAATATTCAGTTATTATTATTTTTTATGTTAAAAAATATAATAAAAGTAGAGGTTTCATCTTTTTTCTTTTATAATATTTTTTTTAAGACAAAAATATGTTGTTTAAGCCTCTCAACTAAATCAATAGAATTTTGAAAATCTTCTATTATGATTCATTTGTCAATGTCATCTTAAGTGTATTCATATGAAAAATTATAATACTTCCAAATTAAAGAAATTGTTTGATAAGAAGAACGATACAATATGGTATAACAAGTTTCAATAGCATGTATGAGTGAAAGTTATGATACTTCATTTTTGTATTCAATAGTTATTTAGGATCTATACATTTTTTTGCTATTCAGAACTTATCCTTGAACTCCATAAGAAATTAGATATTTTTTCAGTTTCTCTCACACATCTAACAATATAAATATTGTCAGCTACATTGTACCAACTTTCTAGACTAATTTCTTGATCCCCACTCCATTGTTGAATTAAAAAAACGCACACACAAGTCTCAAACAATACATTTTAGGATTGGGTCATCTTTTTCTTTCTTAAAAGAAATCAAAATATTCCCTCTTAATTAGAAAGATTTCATGCATCTCCATTTTATATTCCTTACATACTTTTTTCTTAATGAGAGTATCTTTTTTCTGAAAAAAAAGAAATATTCCTCTAACAATAAAAAAAAGTTATGAGCAAAACTAGAAATAGGGTTATAGAATCAGCAAAACTAGAAATAGGGTTATAGAATCAAACATTTGATTCTTGCTTTCAAAAAGTTCTTGGTTGCTAGGAAGTGAGCAACACTGTTAGACATTCAACTGATATTTATGCGTCTTAACAATGAAATTTTTTTTAAAAATGACGTAGAAATGAGGTTTTATGTCGTCATAATTAAGCCAATCTTTATAATTTCGTGTCACCTTAGTGGATGGAAATTAAAGGTTCTTGAAAACCAAACAATTTCATGTGTAACAATAAAGGTTCTTGAACACCAAACAATATGAGTATTTTCCCAAAATAGTGAGGGACCAAGCATAAGTAGATTCAAAATTGTATGATAAGGTTCTTCAGCACAAAACAATAGGGTTCTTTTCCCAAAATTTGAAGGGGCCAAGCCATGAGTGGATTTAGAATTTCATAATATGGGAACAATAATTAAGTTTGAATGCATGAAAGTGAAATATTGAAATCAATGACATTTTTTATCAAAAATAAATGTGTGTATATATCTATATATATATATTTATTTATTTATAACTTGAATTTTGCTCGTTGTATTGTTCTTATAAATTTTGAATGCATGTAGGTGGAATATATGACACTTGATTAAAATATCTTTAATATATTGGGTTATTCTTGAATTTGAAGAAGTTTTATATACATATGAAAATTGTTAACTAATATTGAAAAATTCAAAAAATCATACATTATTCTCTTAGATGTCGTTGATACCGAAAAATGGTTTCTCAAGATCAACGGTAATATTTGTATTACCGGGATGAGAATGTTTACAAAACGAGAAACAGTATTAGACACCGGTGTGATGTGAGCCACAGAGCCTCCGATGCCTAAGACAGAAGTGGTCAGAAAATAAGTAAACTATATAGAGCCTATGAGTTTGAGAGTAGCTTACCTTAGAATGCTTAGGATTAGCTTGGAATAGCTTCTGATCATTATATAGCAATCAGACTGGTAACTACCCTAGATGCATTTAGTATGGCGCATTATGGCGTTGATTAATGACGAAATTGGTTATAATGTTTTTGTCATTAACCTGGAGATAAATGAGCTCGTAAGTCCCGGCTGTTACACATCACCTATTTATTCCGTTCGTAACTATTGAATGACTCGAAGCATAACAACCTTTGGAAGTTGAACGATTGAGACCGATCTTCAAGGGGGGTCGGAGTCCTCTTTAGCCAACCCTTGGGGGGTCGGTATGCACAAGGGTCGATCCCTGATGGGTTGGCTCCGCCTTGGGCTGAGGGATTGATGTTCACCTTGGGACGACCCCCGAGGGTCAGCTCCTCCTCGAGCCGACTCCTCGGGGGGTTGGTCTCCCTTTGCCCCTCCACTGTGGGGTCGGCTTCTCTTCGGGCTGACCCCTCGAAAAGTCATTTTTCTTTTTGAGTTGACCTCGAGGGGTCAGTCTCCCTTTGGCCGACCCCTAGAGGGTCGCCTCCTCTTCGGGCCACCCCTTCGGGGGTCGGTTTCCCTTTGATTACCCCTTGGAGGGTCAACTCCTCCTCGAGACGACTATTTAAGGGTCGGGTCCTTCTGTCTCTTTTTGGGTCTCGACGACTTCTAGGGGACCAGTTCTCGTAAATTGGTCTCTCCCTTCGTCTTTCTCGAGAAGATGACTTCAATTTACTTTTTTTAAGGTTTTGCAGGTTTTTATGCTTAGCAAAATTTAATCAACAACATTACCCCACCCCACTCTTAAATTTAGCTCTCGCTTTTTAGGCGAAACTTTTTTAAGAGTAACCTCTTGATTTTCCTATACTTTACATTTTTTAGAATACATGATTAATCTCTTAAAATCTTTTTCATAATTGGGACACTTTTGAGATTTAATAATCTCCTAAAAGTGTTTTTCACAAATTTACATTTTTTGGGATTAAATAAATAATCTCTTAAAATGTTTTCTATAATTGGGACACTTTGGAGATTTAATAATTTCCTAAAAAGTGTTTTCCATAATTTTACATTTTTTGGGATTAAATGAATAGTCTCTTAATATATTTTCTAATATTGGGGACACTTTTGAGATTTAATAATCTCCTAAAAGTGTTTTCCATAATTTTACATTTTTTGGGATAAAATGAATCTCTTAAAATATTTTCTATAATTAGGATCCTCTTGAGATTTACTAATCTCCTAAAAGTATTTTCCATGAATTTACATTTTTTGGATTAAATAAATAATCTCCTAAAAAGATTTTATATAATTGGGACACTTTTGAGATTAAATGAATAATCTTTTCTAAAAGTGTTTTCCACAACCTTAATAGAGAATCTTTTGAAGATTTTCAACATGCTTTTTTCATAGAGTTCTTTATCATTTGTGACCAAAATGAATTTTCTTATACGAATTTTTCACAGAGCATTTCTTTTTGAAAATCTTTCAAAAATCTCTTCCATAATTCTACCATTTTTGAGATTAAATAAGTAATCTCCAAAAAGTGTTTTTTATTACTTTATTGGACGATCTTTTTTAAGATTTCAATAATGCTTTTTCCACAAAGCATTTCTTTTTGAAAATATTTCAAAGATCTATTCCATACACAGCATTTTCACACATTTGAGATTAAATAATCTCCCAAAAGTATTTTCCATGACTTTTGATATTTTTGGGACTAAACCAATAGTCTCCTAAAAATACTTCTCGTAAGCTTTAATATTTTTGGTACTAAACGAATAGTCTCTTAAAAATATTTTCGTAACTTTTAATATTTTTGGCCGCCTTTTAAGATTCGATCTCTTTTGACCTCTTCTTAGGGCTAGGCCTCTTTTTTGGCCTCCTCTTTGAGCTAAGCCTTTTTTTTTTGTCCGCCTCTTGGGACTTGGCCTCTTTTGGCCTCTTCTTGGGGGTCGAACTCTTTTTTGGCCACCTTTTGGGGCTCGGCCTCTTTTAGCCTTCTCTTGGGGCTAGGCCTTTTTTTTTCCCACATCTTGGGATCTGGCCTTTTTTGGCCTCCTCTTGGGGCTTAACCTCTTTTTTTGCTGCCTTTTGGGACTCGACCTCTTTTTTAGCCTCTCCTTAGGAGTCGGAAAGCTTTAAGAGGACCAACCTTTTGGGGGTCGACCTCCTCCTTTGGCTTGTTGTATGAGGATCAAAAAGTTTTGGGGATCGACTCTTTAGGGGTCGACCTCCTCCTTTGGCTTCTCGCTTCAGAAATCTGGTTAGCTCTAGGGGACCAACTTCTTAGGGGTCGGCCTCCTCGTTTGGCTTCTCATTGGCTGACCCCCTAGGGGCTGACAAGCTCTAAAGGGGCCAGCCCTTTGGGGGTTGGCCCCCTCCTTTGGCTTTTCATTGACCGACCCCCTAGAGGTCGACAAGCTCTAGGGACCAACCTTTTGAGGGTCGACCTCATCCTTTGGCTTTTCATTAGATGACCCCCTAAGGGGCGACAAGCTCTGGGGGACCGGCCCTTTGGGGTCGGCCTCTTCCTTTGGTTTTTCTTGGCTGTCCCCTAGAGGTTGACAAGCCCTAGGGGATCGGTCCTTTGGGAGTCGGCCTCCTCCTTTGTCTTTTTATTGGTTGACCCCTAAAGATAGACAAGTTCTAGGGGACCGACCCTTTGGGGGTCGACCTCTTCCATTGGCTTTTCTTGGTCGACCCCCTAGTCGACAAGCTCATGGGGATCGGCCCTTTGAGGGTCGACCTCTTCATTTGGCTTTTCATTGATTACCCCATTAGGGTTGACAAGCTCTAAGGGACCAGCCCTCTAGAGGTCGACCTCCTCCTTTGCCTTTTTATTGGTCGACTCTTAAGGATCGACAAGCTCTGAGGGACTGACCCTTTGGGGGTCGATCTCCTTCTTTGGCTTTCTTTTATGAGGATTCGACCTCATCTTTGGGTGACCCATAGAGTTTGACCTCTTTTGGCCTCTCTTAGGGCTAGCCCTCTTTTCTTCCCCGAACATGGAATATGACCCCACCTTGAAATGTACTTTTGATGCCATGACTTGTTATTCCTCTAAGGTTGAATTTTCTAGGCTACCTATTGGCGTTACTATGGAAATTTTGTCTGAGGCTCCTACAGAGTGTAATCAGTTTCCTCCTCTCCCAATGGATGTGAACCATGAGGCTGCCTTTGGTTATGGTAAAACAAGTACCACTTTGGATCGTGATTTGCCTCATCTACACATTAGTTCTCTCGCTCCTCTAGGGTTCCTTTTTGTTCCACTTTCGTCTCCAACTCCATATTTAGTGACAGTGCCTTATGGCTCTATCTCGAGCTCTTGTTGAAGAGATGACCCAAGTCTTTGGCTTTTGGTCCTGCATTGGTGCTTTCCCCTTGTCCTTTCTTGATGGGGAAGCAACCCTACTCTTGGCAAATGGGACCCTCCTACTGTATGAGGTATATTTTATAACACTGTTCTTTTTCATCTTTTTCAGTGTTGACTTCTTACTTTCTGTGCTTCCTATCTTAGGGCTTCATAAATTATGTGGTCGTCTCTCGACGAGTATCACAAAGTTTATAGGAAAGGCAGTCGTCATGGGCTCTTAACTTAACCATAAACTAGTTGAAATGAGTTCTTGCTCAAGCTAAAGAAGGTCATTACTTAAATGAAGTTGCATTGACTGAGTGCAAAAACTCCTCTTGAAAATGTTTGAAAAGCTCATGGGGCAGACTTAGCTACCATTTCTCGCTTCCTACAAGAGAAGTGAGTGGCAGAAAGGAAGCTGAAAACGTAACCTTTCTGGCCAACTTGGTGAAGGATTCTCCTATTTTTGTAATTTTGGAGAACAACACCGGTTTTGCTATAATTAGTAAGACTTTGAACCGCGGTCATGAAGGAATTGCTCTTAAGGTAATTTTGCCTCTTTTCAAGTCTTTATGTTTTATGTCAGTTGAGGAGGTTGTCACTCATTCTGTTCCTACTTTCAACTCAGGTCATCCTAACGATTTTGTGCACATTGCCTATTATAATCCACAGATTTTCAGGGAGATTTCCGAGAGTGACATTCTAATACACACTCATGGGGTAGAAATGGATCAAAATCTATTCAACCACATTCTAGCAGGCCAAGTACGAGTAAGCATTGCTAGAATTCTGCTACTTTTGATGTATTGCTTTTCCTTTTGCAATGTTGTCTTTCTGCAACATTGTCTTTCTTTCTACAACATTATCTTTTTCGTAATGAGAATTTTTAGTTTACTTTTTAAAGCCTCAACTATTATTTTCCTCATTATCCCCATTCAAGTTTAGATTTATGTTAAATCAAAGCTTGAATCTTGTACTTCTTATCATTCGTTGAACTATTTTGAATCTAGATAAGCGCGTCGTATAATTAGCTCAAACTTGAAATTTGGCTAACTTTTATTAAAGAATAACCTGGACCTTTGTGGATAGGATAACTTGAGTTACAGCTCAATAGTAATATTTCTTCAAATGCTCTGCGTTCCATGGTCAAGGAATTTTACCTCCTTCCATGCTCTCTTAATAGTAGGTATCTGGTCGAGCTATTTTGGTGACCTTGTAAGGTCCCTCCCAATTTGTCCTAAGACTCTGCTATTGAGTTCTTTAGTGTTTGACATTACTTTTCGCAGGAATAAATCACCTTCATAGAAATGTTTGAGCTTTACATTCAAGTTGTTATATTTGTCAACCTGGTTCTCATATTCTGCGACTTTGAGGTGTTTAGCTTCTCGTTGTTCCCCTAAGAGGTCTAAACTCATCCACATTTCTAGTTTGTTTTGAGCCTGGTCAAATGACTCTATGCGTGAAGAAGGTTGGCCTATCTTGACTTGTATCACCGCTTCAGATCCGAATGCTAGGCAGTAGGATGTTTCATTAGTTGACGTCCGTCGAATGGTGCGGTAGGCCCATAACACATTTGAGAGTTCTTCTACCACAAACTTTTGACACCCTCTAACTTAGTTTTGAGGTTATTCTTTATTCTCTGGCTGACCACCTCGACTTGTCTATCACAAATGTTTGGGGTATCCCAGATCCTCTCACTATACACCTCTAGATGAATTTTGTTATTTTCTTCTTTTTTATGGTGGATAATGCCTCTGCTTCTGCCCACTTTGTAAAGTAGTCAACCTCGACTATAGCAAATTTGGCATGACTTCGGCCTGTTGGTAAGGGTCCAGTGAGGTCTGCCCCCCATTGTGCGAAAGGCCAAGATTTCGTCATGTTGGCCAGGATTTGAGTAGATTGCTTTTGGATTATGGCGAAGCACTGGCACCTATCACACGATCGAGTGTACTTTCAGGCGTCTCTTGACATAGTAGGCCAGTAGTAACCTAATCTTATCAACTTTTGTGTCAAAAACTATGCTCCTACATGGTTTCCACATATACCTTCATGTATCTCTCTTGTGGCATATGTGGCTTCTTCATCTAAAGATGGGGCTAATACAAGTGTTGTGATTTCAGCATTAAGCATAGCCTTTCTTGTATTAGGTCCTTGCTTTACCATCTTTACTTCATCAATCCTATCACTCCTCGTAAGAGTGTGTGACAACATTCTCTAGAAGTTAATTGCTCGCCTTGAATTTGTCCCACCTCCATTGGTGTTGGAAATTTCATCAATTGGTGGTAGGTTGATGTAACTGCTCGGAGTGTATGTATGGCGGGTCTTCTTAGTATTGTGTTGTATGATAAATGATCGTTTACCACTAAAAAATTGACGAACTTCAGGACTGTATTGTTACCCTCTCCAAAGGTCACATGCAGTTTAATGATCCCTTTTGGTAGGAGGGTGCTTCCGCCAAATCCCACCAATACGATAGTGTTGGGTTTTAGCCTCTCTTGCTCTAGTTTCATGACATTGTAGGCTTCTAGTGACAGTACATCCACCAAGCTCCCCCTGTCAACGAGGATTCTTCTGATCCGAATGTTGGATATCACCAAGGACACTACCAAGGCGTCTTTATGAGGTTGGTGCAGGGTTGCGACTTCTACTATTGAGAAGTCAATAACATCATTAGTAGTTGATGTTATTCTTACCTCTTCACTCATAGGTGCTCCTCGAGCCTGCCTACTTTCTCCTTCTGGCTCTAGTTGGATTCTCTCTCGGTCGGTCCTCTGAGAATGGTTTAGATTTCACGTAGTGGTGGTGAATCATCCTCTCTACGCTTCTTGTTGGGCCTTTTCTGCGTCCGTTCTTTCTCATCGATGTATTCCTTCAAGCGCCCTTTTTGGATAAGAGCCTTAATGGCCTCTTTCAGATTGCAACACTCTCACATCGAGGGCCCATGGTCCTAGTGAAATAGACAATATTTGTCTTTATTTCTTTGGTGAGACCCCGCCTTTATCCTAGCAGGCCATTTCAGCATTTTCTTATCCTAGATCTCCATTAAAATTTACTCCACCGAGACCACTATGGGGGTGTACTTTTCAAATTTGCTATGGTGTAAGCCTTTCCGAATAGGCTTATCTTTTTTGCCTGAGCGATCGTCGAACCTCATTTTTCGTGGCTCCTTTCAGTCTTGCTCATGTCGAGTCGCGGATTTGTCACAATCTGAGGTGGAGAGCTTCCTTTCAAGATTACATCTGGAATTTAACAATTCTTTTGCGGTCATATAATTCTTGGCTCGAGTTAGTAACTACGTATGTAATCGGAGCTTTATTATCCAAAGACCATAATAATTTTTCGTCTTTGAGTCTCGTAACGATGATCGTTAAGGCGATACTATCGGTATACCCCACTACTTGCAGTGCCTCATTGTTGAAACGAGACACATATTCTCTTAGTGTTTTGTAACCCCTTTACTTTATCATCAGAAAATGAGTGGTTGGCTTCTTCTGGTCTCGACCACCCAAAAATTGAGTGATGAAAGCCCTCGCCAACTCACAAAATGAGGCAATTAACTTTTGATTAAGCTACCTAAACCATCGTAACACTTGTCCAATGAGCATAAAGGCTCTCTACCATACCGTTTACCTTCTTGTCCAGGGCTGTCATCTTTGGATCAACGTGTTCCTCTATCAATTTGGGCACTTCACACACCTTTCCAGATTAACCCTCGGCTTGATCTTGATCATGAATTCTAGTAACTACTCTCCTAGGAGTATGCTCATTGTCAGATTTCACATCATTAGCATGGTTGTTATGGCTCAGACTATTAGTCATTTTTTGTAGAAAAGCGTAAAGGTATATCTTTTTGGTAGAACACTAATCGCCCCCACAGACGGCGCCAACTATTGATACCAAAAAATAGTACCTCGGGATCAATGGTAATATTTATAGTATCTGGATGAGAATGCCTACAAAACAAAAAACAGTGATACACATCAGTGTGATATGAGCCACAAGGCCTCCGATGCCTAAGTCAGAAGAGTATAGAGAGCTTGTGAGTTTGAGAGTAGCTTATCTTAGAATGCTTAAGATTAGCTTGGAATAGCTTCTGATCATTAAATAGCAATCAGACTGGTAACTGCATTGGACGCATTTAGTATGGCGCATTATGGCGGTGATTAATGATGAAATTGGTTATAACGTTTCTCTCATTAACCCAGAGATAAATGAGCTCGTAACTCCCGACTGTTACACATCCGCCTATTTATTCTGTTCGTAACTGTTGGAATGACTTGAAGCGTTACAGCCTATAAGGAGGGGGTCGGAGTCCTCTTTGGCCGACCCTTAGGAAGTCGTTTGTCATTGGGCCGACCCTTCGGGGGGTCAGTTTCCCTCTGCCGAGGGGTCGGTGTGCACAAAGGCCATCAAATATGTGTTATGTCATTATTTGTTAATTATGCTTATCTTGAATTTTGATGGCATTTTACTTGATTGAATCAGTTGTTCAAAAATTTGGTACATCAAATATGTAGTGAATTTGATATGAAGGATTCCAGGACTGCTTCCAAAGATTTAGTTGTTAAATTTATTTATTTTGATTATTTGTGTTATGTAGCTAATATGAATAGGAGATACTGAGCTAGTTATGTGTTCATACTTTGTGGGAGTGTGAGTGATTGGAAATTGAAGTTGACGTCCATTGTTGTTCTCTATTCTAATGGAGCTCAATATTTTGTTTTTGTTGAATCAGTTAAAAAATTAATTTTGGTTATGGATTGATGTATGAAATTTTGAGTTTGTCGTGCACTTTTTAATCTTCATTTTGATAATAAAAGTTTTTAGTGTTATTTAAACAAATCTCATTTTTTAAATAACCAAAAATGTAGTTGTAAAGTTCGTTTGTGTTTATGATGTAGTAGATGAGTCGAGAATAAATATGCAATGATGATAACCTAATTATTAACAATAATTATATATATATATATATATATATATATGTAACATATTCCCACTTCCTATGACAATAAACACAGAACATTATTACATTATTATTCAAAAAAAAAAAAGAAGTTTAGAACATCATCCGAACGAACAAAATAAAGATGGTCCCTGAAAGGCTAGCTTATAAAAGAAATATTTGGGTTATTGTCCCGTCCACTTATGTTTTTTGCTTGACATTTGTGTTTTAAGCTGCATAGATTTTGAATAATGGTAAGAAAAAAAAAAACATATAAAAAACATAATGGTTGATATTACCCACCCATTAGCAAAGAATTGCCAATAAAAACATATTTAGTTTAGCAACTAAGGAGTGAACATGGATTAAGAAAACCAAAAAAATTAATATTAAAAAAATAATTTTAATTTCACCTCTCTAATACCTCTCAATAAAGTTTAAAAGTTAGTTTAAAATTATTCTTAGTTAGACTAAATGATCAATTATTTTGTGTAAAGTACACCCTATTAAAATAGAATTCTTTCTTTCTTTTTTTCAGTAAGAAGTCCATAGGGAGACTATTTAACTAACTAAATTTGAGACTCCACTAGACAAATCATCTTATGTATCAAGTAAATAAAACCCATAAATTTATTGAATACTTTTGAAGCTAAGCATATTCTTACCATCATTTCTAAAAAGCACTTTAAAATTCAATCTTTTGCATCATTTTGAAAAAGTGCTTTAAAAATTTGAAAGAAATCATATGACTGTAATCGAATGTGGATGCATGTAGTGTATAAAACATAATAAAAAAAATACAATTTTGTTTTTTTTTTTTTAAATAACATAATATTAAGAGCACTCACGTACTTTAAAAATCATAAGTATTTAACGTCCATTTCCCTATATTGTGAAAAAAGTACGTAAAACAATAATATATATATATATATATATATATATATATATCCATGTATTTATAAACAATTAGACTTTAGTTAAAAGTTACCATTTTTTAGATAGTTTGATAAAAACTTATAAATAATTTCTTTCATTCATAGACAATAACAAATTAAGTGCATATTGACAATCTAAAAAAAAAAAGGGCATGACGATTAGTTATTTATGTTTCAATAATTAAGTGATCTTTTGTATTTTATTAAGATGTGTGGATGATGTAGCCGTCTAAATTGAAGCAAAAAATAGTTAAAAGTACTTATAAATTTCAAAATTGACAACTCTTTTTATTTAAAATAACAATTGAAACTAACCATCAACAAAAATTTTAAAATTCATATTTTTTACACATTAATAACTAAATGCTACATACTTTTAATTCGTTGCTAATTACTATTGGTATAAATTATTTATATTTTAAAAACCATATCAACTAAATTTGTAACTTTACAAATATATATCTTTAATTATTATTATTATTATTGGGTGGGAGAATGATCAAAATGGGTTGGTTAGAAAAAAAATTTAGAGTACAACTACAAGGTATTGCAATAACTTTGAGGCCAAAAGGGAATTTAGAAAGTTGAAGCATTAAATAATTAATAGTGAAAAAGTGTGTACCCACACTTCACTTCACTTCTCTATTACAGTCAAAAAGCTTTCCCTTCCACCTTTTACTTCTTTTATTGCTCTAACTTTATTCACTTCAATAAAAATAAAAATAAAAATAAAAAAATCTTTAATTTAAATCATTGGATTGAGGAAACGAATCAACTAAAGTTTTTTTTTCTTTTTTTTTTTTCTTGGTATCCCAGGTTGTTCTTTTTTATGTCTTTAAGGCTAACATAACTGCAGATCAATAAAGAGATTTTTTTAGCCTTTTTGCATGTAAAGATGTAAAAGATTGTTTTACATGTTTTAATTCAGAGTTGTTTAATCAATGGTTATTGGATTCACACATTAATTTGTTGATTTAAGCGCTTAAAAAACCTACTTTGTGTGCTACCTAAATTAACTTTAAAAAATTATCAATCTACCAACAAAATATTATGTTATACCAATTTAGGTTTTCTTACTCATTTTCTCTTGTACCACTTAAACACACATATTAATAAAACCTAAAAGCTTTCTAATCATGCTTAGGTTTTCAAACCCGACTTGTTTAAGGCATCATTTTTTGTTAAAAGAATTAGAATTTGGTAAGCTTTAAGAAAACATATAAGAAAAAAGAAATCAAGTTGATGCTCAATAGTAAAATTGAAAGGATTATTAGACATACCAATTTAATTTAGTTTTGGTTTTCTATTTAAATAATTAAGCTTGTAACCAATAATTTTTCCTGAAATTTTCATTTTAAACAAAACATTTAAGTTATTAGAGAGTATAGTTCAACTATTATCCTAATATTTCAACTATTATCCTAATATATGTAAGTAACAATAAAGGTTGTGGTATCTTCATTCTCTTATTGTACTAAAAAGTTATTAGTATTTTTTTAACCATTTTTTAAAAAAACTATATTACATGGTTTTACTTCATAAATGCTAATTCAATATTGTAGAATCATTAATATGTATTAAAGAAAATCAAGAATGAAATCAAAAAAAAATGTTAGGAAAAAATTGAGAGTTTAAAAAGTTTAGCATCTAGACAGATGGAATACTCAAATTCCAATGACTAAAATTTATAATTTAATGCAAAAAACAGAATAATTATAAAGGAAAAGGAGAAAGAAAGGTGATTTTTAATTTTGATGGGAATTGGTGATGGAGGGCACGATCACTTTTTATTTATTTATTTTTGAACAAAAATAAATAAATCAATATATAATAAGTTAGGAGAGATGAATTAAAAAAGGAGAAAGATAAAAAAGGAAAGAATTAGACTGACATAAGGAATAGAAGGGAATGTGGGAAAACGCCAAAAGCAAACAACACTTACTTTATTAAATCTCAAAAAAAAAAAAAAAAAAAAAAAAAAACCCCCTTTCTTGATTTTTTTTTAAAAAAAATTAGAAAGAAAAAAAAAAAAAAAAACTTTGGTCTCTCAAATCTCATCTCTCTTTCTCATCTTATGGATTTGATTTGCCTTTCAATGTGTAAACAAATTGTCTAAGACCCATTCCCTACCAACCACACTCACTCACCATATATTTTCCAACATATAGAAATGAAACATAAATGTATATATTTAATTTTAGTTGTTGAGCTAAAAAAACCTAGCTTAAGGATTAAGACATTATTTCATGATCTCTTTAATTTTTTTTTCTTTGTAGAATAAAGTTTGAAGTTTCATTCCATATTTAAGAAATTAAAAAATAAATAAAAAAGTAAGCATGTAGTTTGTTTATTTATTTTAAGATTAATTAAATAAACTTAGATTTTAATCTCTATTATTTAAGAACTTATATTTAATCTTTATAACTTGATCAAATATTTATTAAATCATTTGAAAAATTTTATTAAATCATAAGGAATATTTTTTAAGTTTTATCAAATTATTGAGTGAATTCTAACATCCTTAAAATCACATTAACATCCTTAAATCACATGAAACCAAATTTATAACTTAATATTTATAAGAGTTATATATTTACCATAGATAATATGCCAGCGATAGAGTCTTTTAATTTTCATAGCGTAGAAGAGAGTTGAGTAATATTGAAGTAATAAAATGAGTTTAATGCTCTGCAAATTCACTAAAATAATGTTAATTAACATAAATTTAAGGATTAAAAGGAGATATTCAAAACATAGGAAATTTAGGTACATTTGATAATTATTTAGTGTGTTTAATAATGATCTGATCTTGTTTGATATCATTTTATTTTAAATTCTTTTTTTTTTTAATTTTTGAAAATAAAGTATGCAACAACTACTCTGAAATAATAATTCTAGTAAATTTGATTATTATTCAAATATTTTTTTAAGAGAAATGAAACCCTTCTTAAAAAATTTGAATACAAACAAGTTTAAAATTCAAAATTAAAAATTAAATGATTATAGAGAGATTTTTATTTTTTATTTTCAAAAATTAAATTGGTTTTCTTCCATTTCTCTACTAAATTTCATCTCTTAAAACAAATGTGTACTTACTTAACAAATTTATTTTCTTTCATTTTCAAAATATGAATTAATTTTTAAAATATAAAGGTAGATCACAAATTAAAATAGCTTTCGTGTGTATATATATATACATATATATACATATATATATGTATATATATATATGTATATATATATGTATATATGTACATATGTATATATGTATGTATATATGTACATATGTATATATGTATATATCCTTTTGTTTTAAATTTTTGAAAAGGATACTCATATCATGATGATAGTGCAGTAGAATTAATGATATCCTCTCAAAATTATAATAAAACTTCTGGTATCTTTTCTCCAAAAATCCTCTCAAAATTATAATGATGCCTGATAATTGTATCAAAATGAAGTATATATTACTTCCACCTATACATTTTATAAATTGTAAAAGTAAACTTAACTCAATACTTATTAATATGTATTGTCGATCAAAATATTGTAGATTCGAATATACATATTTAAAACGAAATTTCAAGAGATTGCAGGTTCGATCAAAAATAAAATTATCTTCTGAAAGTTTTCAAAAAGTTATTTTTATTTTAAAATTTGAATAAAAATTCAAATATTTCTTACATAACCATGGTAAAGCATTTGAAGGCATAAAACTTGATTTTCAATAATGAAAAATCAACCATTAAATAATTAAAAAAAGAAAAAAATATATGATTACGTGTTCAACTAAAAAATATTATTGTAACAAATTAAAAGCCACATTGTTGTCAAATTGGGCCCAAAATATTCCAATTGAATGTTATTAAACATAAAAATAGAATAGGGTATATGCATGATGTAAAGTTGTGAAAAGAAAAGTATGATGAAGAAAAAGAAAACTATTTCCTCTCTCCTCTCTATCTCATGCATTATTTTCTCTCTCATGGATGATATATGTTGGTGGCTCAGCTTTTGAAGCTCTCTCTCCCAACATGGATTCCCTTTGCTAGACCAAAGCCCATCACTTGTCTCAAGAGATAGTACTAGATTCTTTGTTTCACAAACTTTTCTCTCTCTTAATTCCAATATTCTGACTAAGAGAGAGAAAATAAATAATATATCCTTTTGGTTTAGGACTTTTGAATTGCCCACTCCCACTCTCATTATCATCATTGCAAACCTCAGGTGGTGGGGAAGAGGGAATTTGCCCTAATGCCTTACTATTGCTATTGCCTTTGGTTGCTTTTATTATTTTTGTTAAAATATCTTCTTTTTTTATATTTGTATTTTGAGGTTTATTCTAGGGTATTTACATGGATATAATTTTAAATAAAAAACTTACAGAGATGATAATATTGCTCTCAAATAAATGAAAGTCAAATACTAATTTTTTATATTGAGCTGTGATGTTAAACTAGATTACTAGTAAAAAATGCAACCAACGCACCACATTTTCCATTATCGAGTTATAATTAGATATATCATTTAAATTGATTTTTTTTATTGATTTAAGAAATGAGTATTAGAAATTTGGATAACTTTAGGGTTTAACTTAGTTAACCAAATATATAATATAATACTTTAGAGCACAAACTAAAAGTATTCATGTGCAAAAATTAAAATTAGTGAATTTAAATCATTAGCGTCCATTGTCTTCAATCAGTATCACGGATTCTCTTTAATAAATTTCATTGATTGAAGTCAATAACTTAAGGATATTTTTGTAATTTCACCAGGAGTGCCTTTCTCTTTTTTGTCATTTTTTTTTTTTTTTTTTTAAATAGAAATTTTGACATTTGTATTTATTTTTGATTTTTTTTATTATTATTCTTCCAAAAACCATGTTATTCCATTTTAGTTTTTAAACTTTCTGGACAAACTTAAAATTAATTTTTAAGGTAAGTTTTTGTTCATTTAAAACAATTTTTACTCTCTTTATTTATAAATTTTAGAAATTGGTTTACATTTGATCCATAATTATTAATATTATTGAATTAATTTTGATTAATATTAAATAGAGACTAGTTTTAAATTTTTTGAAACACATACACCAAAATTGATCGTTATAAATTTCAAACACCAAAATGAAACTATTCTCCTAGCATATAAATTAAAATAGTATTTCAATCTATTACTTTTTATAGAAAAAAGGAAAAAAAAAGAAAATTGGTAGGGTTGAAGTTGAAGGAATGTTTAATTGCATTTAGACTTTTTTCCCCCTCTTTTCTTTTTTCTTTATGCCTTCACTTATCTTCAATTTGACCACTTTGTCATTGAATTTAAAGAGTATTACTCATCCATAACCCATTTCTTCTCAATATATATATTTCGAGAATGATTTGAGTGCAGCAGGCTACACTCCCACCAAATGCAACTCATTTTGGGCCACATAGGTTTTTTTTTAATTTGAAAAAAAAAAAAAAAAAAAACTTGTGCTTGATATTGTGCCACACCACTGACTACATTTTTGGGGGCGCACCCATATCGTTCACATATATTTCCACTTTTGTTCTCTCTTTTTCTTCTATAAGAAATTTTGCCTCTATATTTTTAGGGGATTTTGTTTCGTTAATTTGTAATCACATACTTCATTCGAATTGATGCTTTGTGTACGTATAGTCAACGTAGGTCGAATCATTATAGGCTTTTTATTTTTATTTTTATTTTTATAATACTTGTATATTTATTTATTTTAGGCTTTATGTTTATCAAATACTTGCTCATAATGAAAATTCGTTGTTTGTTGATCTATTTTGAAAATGTTATTAAAATTATGCCCAAATTATAAAGATCAAAAAATAGTTTTTAAAAATATATAATTTACTTTTAAGACCTGAAAGTAAGATTTCAATAATATTGTGAAAGTTGGAAAACTCCTAGTTAGTAGAAAGTTTAATATTTTAAAAGATAAAAAAAATAGAAATGAAATTAACAATTAGTTCAACATGCCAACAAGAACCGTTGGTCAAGGTATGTATACATCGAATGACCAAAACAGTTATTGATTCGATTGTTATTGAGCTAAGAAAAACTATTAGTTGAACATATAATTTGTTGGTCTCTCCGACAGATTTATTAGTGTGATAAAATCAATTAAGGTATTTCTGAATCGTAGTTTGAAAGTTTTATTCATTTATTATTAAGTTTAGGATCGTATATTGTATGGCTCCTAGTAAGTACAAGTTTTATTTATTTTTTCTTGTAATGCCAAGTTCCAACCTACATTGCCAATGTATTCAACATTGTTTTTCTTAATTTTAAGAATTAATAAATAAGTGAAAGAGATTTGAACCTCTATATCATAATAATATGCTTAATACAAATATTGTTGAAACTCCTATAAGACATTTTCACCCTTTTTTTAGTCTAAAATAATAATATAAAGGTTGGTTAGATTTATCAAACCAATGCCAAAAAGGGGAGAGCTTGAGTGATATTTTGTATGATTGAGTAATTATGAGGTTACGGATTCGAATCTCTTACCTTCAATTGATATGTTTTGTATTATTCTAAATACATAATATTGAATTATATTTACATTAAGTAAAAAAAGCGTAAATTTAGTGACAACATGTATGATCTAGTAATGAATATTTCGTCCATATATGATTGATTTTTTTTTTTTTTAAAAAAAAACAATTTACATGTGAAACTAATTTACATAAAAATTCTACTAAAAAAATTACATAAAAATTGAATTCATTCTTTTTGGAGAAGAAAAAAATTAAATTGATTTAAGACCGGCAGATAAATGAGTAATTATTATATTATATTATATTAGTATAAATAGATTACTATTTTTTTTTTTTTTTTTGAGTATAAATTGGGGGAAGGAGGACCAACAAACTCTAGCACAACTACAGAACTACTCTCAAATATATACAGATTACTATTAAATCAGTCTATTATATAACTTAATTTTCTAACTTCTTTCCCTAAGCTCCTAGTGGTATAAGATTTAAGAAATTATTCGAATAGACCGTCACAATATATGTTTAGTAGGGCTAAATACTTAAATTTTGTATGCGAGGTTTCAAATTCACATCTAACGATTATTCACGCTAGGTCTTTTGTATCGTATCGAAAATTCGGACTGTCAAACGAAGAGCTTGATTCTTCTATCTGACCTCTTCCTGATCCCAAAATTGAAGCCCTAGAAAATTTTGCAGTCACCTGTGACCAGACCACTTAGAAACTTAGCCATCATTGTTTGATTGAACAATAATAATATGGGTGCACATTTCATTCAGAGAAATTTTGG
The DNA here is from genome assembly GCA_037833695.1 of Sechiopsis laciniata. Classification (NCBI taxonomy): domain Eukaryota; kingdom Viridiplantae; phylum Streptophyta; class Magnoliopsida; order Cucurbitales; family Cucurbitaceae; genus Sechiopsis; species Sechiopsis laciniata. Next base: position 8,216,744 of record JBBMKA010000020.1, on the reverse strand, counting down.
AAGAAGATATATAGTGGGGAAACTTTGTAACTTCTAGTGGGTGTTGGGATTCTTCTGACAAAGCCTTCTTTTTCTCTACAATTAACTCATGATATCCTATGAAGATAGAACATTTTTTTGTTGATTGAATTGCAAGACTTTTTGAAATTTTTGGAGGACTTTGTAACTTTTAGTGGGGTGTTGGTAATTTCTTCTGACATGGGGTTTTATGTGGAGTTGAATCATCATGCTATGAAGTTACAACACAATTGGTTGACCATTGGGTTATAAGGTTTTTCTTGTGTGAAAAATTCAGGGCTAAAGCAATTTAAGTTGCTCTAAACAAAGATTTAGATGGTAGAGAAAATTAGTGTGTTTGATATGCTTGTTTGCAGGTTTGTTTTATTTAAAAAAAAAAAAAAAAAAATTGACATTAGATGTGATATATTGATGTGAAAGGTCAAAAATAAAATAAAAATGGTAGAAAAAATTAGAGCACAGTTCGGTTTAAATGAGCTTAATCCAATAATAATTTACGTGCATCATGTTAATCATGAATTTGAGAGGGTATTAGATTATATTTTAGATTAAGTTATTATTCAAAGTTATCGAAAGAGTTGATGACGTGATGATTTCATTCACTATCATAATTATGAGTTTGATTTTGAAAATCGATATTTGATTCTCATTTCTTTGAAAATGGTACACGAATTAACCATATTGTAAGGTGATTAGACAGTATGTTTTGTAAGAATAGTTAAGGTGCGCATAAATGACAAACCTTATAAACAAATTAATAATAATAAATATTGGTGACCTCATAAAAATTTACCTAACAAGTATATGTGAGTGAAAATTACCAAACATGTTGAAAAGATAGTGTTGGAGCTGTGAGGCGCCAATTTCTTCAAGTATGGTTTTACACTTTTATTTGAAAACATCCATAAAAATAATTATTTTTTATTTTTATGAAACCTACTTTTCTTTTCTTTTCTTTTTTTTTTAAAGCAAGTCTTTTGGGCTGGCTAAGGTCTTAGAAAATAATTCAGATAGGTTTAAATAACTAAAGTAAACTTAAGACCTCCTTAAATAAAAATTTGAAACAAACTTGAGTTTTTATTTCTTATTTCTCTAAGCTGTTAATATTACTTATAAAACCTACTTTTCTAAGCGATGTTTTATAACTTTATGCTTCTTTTTTTTTTTTTTTTTTTGCCTTTATAAAGATTAAGTATATAAATATTACTTCCACTATAAATTTGTTTTGTTGTTGGCACCCTCAAATTTCTTCGGGTATAGTTTTCAAATACTTAATTTTGACTTTGAAATTTTGCTAAAAATTGGTAAGAAATCAAGCTGAATTTTTTTAAAATTAAAATTAAAACAATTAAGGTTACATTTGCTAATCATTTGATTTCAATGTTTAGTTTTTCGTTTTTGAAAATTGTGTTGTTTTCTCAAAATTAATTTCTTTCTAATTTGGTATCCATACTTTTAAGAAAACATATGAACTCTAAGCTAAATTCTTTTTTAAAAAAATCACAAGATTTTCGAGTCTTATGATAACCATTTTACTCTTTTTATATTTTTATATTTTAAAATAAATCCTATAAATATTATTCTACTTATAGATTTCATTATTTTGCTCTCTAATTTTTTCCTTCACTAAAAAAATCAGGACATATTTTGAAAACTAAAAAAAATTGTTTTGGAAAAAAAATTATAGAGAAAATTTGAAGAAAACCAGCTAAATTTAAAAAAATAAATAAATCAAATTGTTATCGAAGAGTGTCATATCACCTTTCAAATCTTAGTTAAGATTTTGAAAATACCTCATAAAAGTAGATAACAAAATAAATAAACCAATCAAGATGTCAAAGAAAAAATATCTATAGATGGAAAAAATGTTAAATACTATTACTCTCAAATAAGATGAAAATCAAATATCAATTTTCAAAATTAAATGTATGACCATATAATTGAATTAGATTACAACCAAGTATTGTTTTGTACCACTTACTTATAGCTTTGTATAATTTAAGTAATTTACAGGTAGCTTCTTATAGAATGTAATTAATTTCCAAGTTAACCGATTAATATCGTTTATAATATCTTGTTACCCTTATACTTTTCTTGAACTTCCTCACTTGGCCTCATTTATTCTTGGCCCAATCCCTTGTAGATTGCTCCAAATTGTGGGCTCATACATACTTGGCCCAAATACTTATAGAGCAAGATCCATGGATCTATCTTTAAAAATTGGAAAACTTAAGCGACTAGTTAAATTTTAAAAATAATTACAAATATGATAACTTACAAAAAAAATAGCAAATATAGTATCGATATTATGAGTATTGATAAGGATGGCAACTCTACCGAATCTCTACATTGATATAAAATTATCTACTTTAGGCATACATATATATTTGTTTTTTATTTCACTCAAAATGTCTCATACTAATGGAAATTGTTGTTATCGTTTACATACTTATGATCTTTTCTTCATTTAATTAATGTGGGACAACTTTGTTTGCATCCTAATATAGTGTCACATACTTTCTTATAATACTTGTATTATTGAATATTTATAATATACTATTAAAGCATATTAATGATTATGATACAAATACTAAATTTATTATTATTTTGTGAGAAAAATCTATTTAATACAATTTACCGTAAGAATAACTTAGATCTTGTTTGTATGGGGTATTCAAGACAATATGTTTACATTTCAATAACATAACATGGTAGAATTTCATTCACCAATTAAAATACAGTTAATTTTTAAGATCGAAATGTATATTATATAATTGACAACTATTATAAATCGAGTAAAACTTACCAACTCATGTGTGTTGTGTATATACTTACCTAGATATGAGCTATATATATATATATACATATATTTAAAATTATTTTGTTAAATCAATCATTTTACTAACATTTCATTTATTTTGTTAAATCAATAATTTTACTAATATTTTCATTTTTATTAAGAAAAAATATGTGACTCACGTGGTGGTAAGCATACACACCATACCTACCAACAAATTGATAAGTTTTACTCAAATAAATTGTGATTTTAACTTGAATGAATTCACATGAACCAACAAACAAAAGCAACATTTGATTCTTAAGGGGAAAGAACCAAACTCTTTTTTTTTTTTTTTTAGTATTTACAACCAAACACTCAAATCATTGCGTCACTTACTCATTCGATACTCAAAATTACATAGTTTTACTTTATCGAGAGGCTATGCAATTGTGGGCTTAAGAGCTTCATATCTGATGTTAATGATTTTTCAAGCAAAAAACAAAAAGTAGTAGGGCTAATGAAAAGATACATGATTTGATAATCAATAAGTTACGGGTTTGATTCTCTCAATCTCAATTGTAGTTGAATTAAAATAGATAATAAAAAAAGGAAAGATATGGAGACCAATAATTAAAGACTAATTATTTTTAATTAAAAACTAAATAAAAAGGATCATACTTCATTTGTTTTAAAAAAAATTTAAAAAAAAAAGTTGGGGGAGGGAGAGCACAAATCCTAAATAAAAAATACTACTACTCTCAAATCTAATAAGATAAAAGTCAAATATTGATTTTCAAGATTGAACCTATAACCATGGAGAAGGTTAATTTTATGATTTCCTTTACATTTGACGTACTTTATTTCTTTTTTGGCAAACTAGGAGAAGAAGCAAATGAAATATGAGTTTGATAAGAAAACATGGGCTGAGCCCTTAAGCCCTCAAGTTTGGGCTCTTTTCTCTTCTGGTTAATTGTTTTTTTTTTTGTCCTTTTTTTTTTTTTTTTTTTTTTTTTTTAATTGTGGTTGATTGACCATTCCAACAAAATATTTACACACATTCTTTTTTTTCTTTTGGGTAATTTTTTTTTTTTTTGTTTTTTTTTTTTCTTTTTTTTTTTTTTTTTTTAATTGTGATTGATTGACTATTCTAACAAAATATTTACATACATTATTTTTTTATAGACAAATTAAGAATACACTTTCGATAAAATTTGTAGGTGTGCGCATCCATTTAAATAAAATAAAAACAAAAAAAAATAAAAAATTATATTGATACCCTTCTTCATTTTACATGTACGTCCCTTTTGAGTTGCTTTCAAAAAAGGAAAAAACAAGTGAATTTTTCATGTAAGAAAAAAAAATCATGATTGGCAGAATTTTGAACAAAAAATGGATATAGCAAAAAAAAAATTTTTTTTGTAAAATAACTCAAATATCCACGCTTAAAATTAAGTGAATTAATTGCCTTCAATCAATTCAATTGATTGAAAATAAGGAAGTTCAACAGATTGCATAAAAGACAATTCTAGAAAATGGAAGCCAAATACCAATGTTTAGGATCAAGGATCGTAGAAACATTTTTTACAACAAACATTTTTTTAAGTACTTAAGTATGTGGTGGTGGCTGGCTAACGAAAGAATTTAATGCAAATTTAGTTATTTTTTTAGAAGATTTAGTTTTATCTACTATTATCAAGTTAAAAAATTTAATGCATGCACAGTAATTACCTTAAAATCTAGCAAAAAATTTGGTTCGTTACATAGTTCTTGAACTTATAATAATCTTAAGTGTAGTTTGAAAGATCCATAATAATGGAAATGATATAAGTTCTATATTTTTATATATAAAGAAAACAAAAAGATAGAACGATCATTGGTTAGCACACAACTGTCTTAACCATATGCAAAGCAATGAGATAAAAATTTCTCTACCCATACATACCATGTATTTAAAAAAGTACCTACAAACTGATATCGACTATATAGATAAACGATTAAACAAGGAAAATATTGGAAAATCAATATCTTGTTATAAATGGATAGATATCCATAACCCTATTTCTCTACGAGTTATCATGACACCCTCATAACTCTTATGAGTTAGTATAATTTCCATAGTTTCTCTAAGTTACAACTTCTCTTTTTTGTACATCTTGTAACATACAATATGGTAAATCCTATAAATAGGATTGTTATGAAACATTTGAATAACAACTCAAATAGAGATCACTAATAACTCAAATAGAGCTCTCATACGCTTAAGAAGTTCACGATGGCACTGGGGAGAATGGTATCGTGAATGCCTTAAGCGTTGTCACATCGTTTGCCTCTGTTGCCTATTGTCATAGCATGAAAATTGTCAAAGAAATTCGTCTTTGTGCACTCAATTTCGCGTGTTAAGATTCATTTGAACTATATATTAAGTCATATGTTGTATTAGGAGTTTATGGGAGTATACTATATAAACTCTCTTAAATCCCTAGCTCAGTTTGACAACATATTTGTATTCGTATATCCCTTATAAAACAATTTTCTCCTCTACTTATGGACCTAGCTAACACACTATTTATGTACAATGTAAATCACTATATTTTGTCTTACATTTTCTTTATTTTCTTGATTGTTGATTTCGTTTTTCATAACACCACGCTAGACGTCTAAGACCAAACTCTAGCAAGTGGTAAGTTTTTTTATTGAGTTCTGATGTCCACCAGATGTGGGCAATACTCTTTCTGATGTGTGTCAGCTTCTTTCAATGTTCGAAGGTTGGTTCTAATGTTTGAGGTTACTTTTAGGTGTTGTAGGGGTGATTTTGATACAAATCTAGAGAAGTTTTGCTTTCTTTCAAGGTTTCCCATATGTTTTGAAGCAATGCTAAGTTTCCAATTTTATCTTTGGTGGTTGGTATTTGATTTAAGATGAGTTTGACAATGTTATGTTTGTTTGATTTTTGTTTTGTTATTTAAAATTTATTGTAATTATGAGGCTACATTAAGATTTCTAAGTTTAATATGGTTTTTGTTATTAATTAATGGTAAAGGTTCATATTCAATTTGAGACATGTTTGAATAGTTGCTTTTGGGCTCATAGAAAGTTTGTCATTGTTATGTAATTTTTCTATGTTTTAATTTGGCAAAATTTAAACTAGTCTTGGAATTTAGGCTCCGAATTATAGGATGTCAATTAATTTGTTCATTAAATTTATGCTCTAGGTGGGTACATTTTGTTATCTAGATGATTTTGTGTATTGAATTTTGGCTAAAAAGATTTATTATATTAACTACTCTTTACAAGTTCGAAGGACTATTAACCATTTGGATTGCTCTTTAGGTGAGGGACTTTATTGTTGCATGGTTGAGACTTTATTGTTGCATGTTTGAGTTTAAAAAGTATTGAATTATGATTGTCTTATGATCTTATTATAAGTCTAGCATGCTTTTTTTTTTTTTAATTCAAGGATTAATGTCATGCATTTTATTTATTTCATCACTTTCTTCATGTCAGTGCATATGTGTGAACTTATTCCCTATAATTGGCCGTATGTGATCAATATGTATCTATTTATTGACTTTGGTTCAGATATTGGCTTCTTCAATCTATTTATTAGGTTCAACTTAGTTTTGGCTTCAGCCTAGTCGAGAATAAGTTGGCCAGAAAAGCTTTTATGTCTTATTAGAAAGAAAATAAATTATATTATGCATGTGTTTGCATAACTTAGACTTGAGAAATTGTGTCTCAAGGTATTTTAATTCTCACCATTTTCAAAACTTTATATTTTTTTCACATAAAAAGATAAGGAAAACTCGACGAGTGATGGTGTTGATAAGGATGACAACTCTACCCAAATCTCTACTTGGTGTGATATTGTCTACTTTGGACATACACTCTCATGACTTTGTTTTTTGTTTTATCCAAAAGATCTCACATCAATGGAGATGGTTATCATAACTTATATATCCATGATCTTCCCCTCATCTAACCAGTGTAGGATACTTTGTTTGCATCACAACAATACTAGAAAGGCGATGGATTCAAGTTTGAAACGTTGCGTTGTAGTTTAGAATTTATTGCACTTAGTTTTCATTTGTTTATTTTAAATGTTTTTTTTTATCATGTTCGCTTGAGTTGTTTGTTTATTTTAACATGATTTTATTCTAAGTGTTTCTTATAGATTTGAGATTCCTAAATAAATGTTCTTAAGAATGTTTTCTTACAAATCGCTTACGTTTTAAATTTAAAAGAGTTATTTTTTTAATCTTGGTCTTTTTAGTTTTGAAAAAGTCAGGTCATTACATGCATCAACCAGATAAGTCATCAGAGCCAAAAAAGTCATTAATTGTCCACAACAGACTTGCATACATTTGAAAGTGTCTACAATTGAATGAATCGTATGTTCACACACCATTATGTCATACCTCTTTCAACTTATCAATCAAGGTTGTAAGTAAATGTCAATTTCTTTTCAAGAAGACTTTGAACCATAAATTAAAAAAGACAGTGATATTTGTTTTGTTTGTACATTTTTAAAGTGGTAAATTATATCACTAAAATAATTTTAGGCTTTGATGACAAACTAAATCATAATTTTTTTAAAATACTGATGTTAAATGAAGAGCAAAGATTCTTTTTTTTTAAAAAAAAAAAGTGGATATAAGATCACAAATATGATGACCGGCACTTTTAATGTTGGACAGTTAAAAGTGTTCATCATTTAAAAGGCCTAACATTGAAGATCGTTCTACACTATAGGTTCGTTCATCATTATGTATATCCTATTTTATTATGCATTCGTGATTGCGATATTTAGGTGTGGTATAAATATCATAATAATGAATTCTAAACTTGTGACAAATATCATATGTTTTCGAATCGCATGTTACGCAAGTATACACAGACGAATATGCAACAAGTGATAAATATTTATAATATCGTAATGTACAGGGAATTGTGAAAATCAATAATGTTTGTCTAAGAGTAAAAAAAAAAGCAAATCAATTTATTTGATAGTTTGGTTCTTAAGTCTAATGAATAATTTCATTAAAGTACAATTTACAATATATTAGGTATTATAAGTTCCATCATTCTTCTTCATGATCTTACAATTTACAATTTACAATATATTGGACATAAAAAAAAACTTAATTGAAATTTTGAATAATACAAAAATTTCAAATACTAACTAAAGTTGTGCACGACGTTCTTTCATTGATTGAAAATCATCTATAATTGACTCCGAATTTAAAGTCTCAAAAATTTCTCTTTCAATGTAGACACTTAAGTAATATGTGAGAAATTCATCTTCCATTTTATTTTGAAGCCTTGTTTTTACAATAATACAAAATTTTCAAATACTAACTAAAGTTGTGCACGACGTTCTTTCATTGATTGAAAATCATCTATAATTGACTTGAACTTAAAGTTTCAAAAATTTCTCTTTCAATGTAGACACTTAAGTAATCTGTAAGAAATTCAACTTCCATTTTATTTTAAAGCCTTGTTTTTTAAATTTTCATTGCATAAAATAATCGTTCTGTAGTTGACGTTGAAACAGGTAGAGTCAATACCAGCCAAATAAGGCGATCAATCAAATAATAAACTTTTGACTTTTCTTTTTAAACTAACCCACGACATAACTTGCAAATTATTGATATGCTTTTCAAATCTGGATGATGAGGTACATCCAACTTATAATGTTCTAACTGGAATCGCAAATGAATCAATATTAAATGCTCTATAATTTTCTTCGGGGTCCAATGCAGAGTCGAGTATAAGAAGTTCCAATGTTTGTTCAATAAATCTATTGTTCAATTCATACAATTGACAATCAATTGTTGTAGTGAATATATCGATTCTACAATGGTGCACAATAGTAACATCGAGCTCTGCCTCGATCTTTAGTATACCAAGCACTTATATCAGGGACATCAATTTCATATTTATCACAAAACAACTTCACACTTTCAAGTAAGGGATCCCAACCGTCTTCTCTCAATTTCTGAATCACATCTTTTGTAGTTGAAACTAATTAAATAACATTTAAGATGCCTTAAGACTTTTTCTGTAATTTCCATAATTTGTTTCATCAAATGTAAAATAAGTACAAATGCAAATAATGTTATATCTTTGTAAGCAACACCAACATCTCCACGCTAAGAATAAGTTGATCTTTCATCAATTATAGTTTGAATACTGAACAAGAGGTACCATACAATCTTATCAAACTACAAATATAACTAAAATGAGAGCCCGTCGAGTATTTCAAGGCTTTAGTAAATTAGCAACTTGATTGGCTCCTTTACTAGTTTCAAGCTCATCCATGTCTATTAGTTGGGCAATTTCAGTAGCCTGAACAATTTTTAATTCACTATTTCGCTTGCATGAAGCCGTGACGATATTGATGACAAATACTAATTTTGAAAAAATTTGATGAAAATGAATAATATCTTTTGATGTTCCAACTAGTGCTAGTCGTAAACAATGAATAAAGCCATGTATATAATATGCAATTGGACATTCATGAAGAAATAGCGCTTGTAAACCATTTCACTCACCTAGCATATTACTTGCACCATCATATCCTTGGCCTTGAATATCGCTAATTTTAAAATTGTGATGAACAAAAATTGATGATAACTCTATTTTTAAAGTCATGGATATCATTGACACTAAAAAGAGTAAAAAATTAAGTGTTACTTGTTCTCCTTTTGACTCGTCTCGTGCGTCATCCATCATAATACAAAATTTTGCATCCCTCAAATCATTACGAAACTTATCTTTCACTTTATTTGAAAGAATGAGTAGAATCTCCTTTCGAATACTTGGTGCAGTATATTTTGCATTGCCTGGAGCATTATCTAAACCAACTTTAGCAATTTCCTCATTATATGTTGCTAAGAGTTTTAAAACCTCAATAAAATTTCTTCAATATCTTGAACTTTAGCTTCGATTATGACCTCTATAAGCACAACCTTGTAATGTTAACCATCTGATAGAATCGATTGAGGTTTTGAGTCGTAGTCAATTATTATGAATATGCTAAGATTTTTTAGCATTCATCACTTTATCGATATGTTGGATTTGATTCATAAGATCATCACATGATTATACAGCAATATTATGACGAGAACAAGGATCATCACACCAACATGATTAAGAAAAGCCACTACAAGAAAAACTATCAAGGGCGACCAAATTTTCGCCGACGTTTTTATACCGTCGGTGTAAATTACTTTTGCCGATGTTTTCTTTAAACGTCGCGAGAGTATACTTACACCGACGGTTATGTAAAACCGTCGGAAAAGTATATTTATGGCGACGGTATCAAACCGTCGCCTCAGCCTAACTTTAATAACGGCGACGGTAGGTGTTAACCGTCGGGAAAAATAGTTTAAGGCGATGGTATAAAACGTCGCGGTAAGACTTAAAAAAAAAAAAACTAATTTTTTCCCCTTCTTTTCTTTTCTCTCCCTCCGAAAGTAAAATTTATTTTTGCCCTCTCCCCCACAATCCCATCTCCCCAATTTGAATGTAAAACATGATTTGTAAAAAAACAAATGGAAAAAAAAACATGGGAAGAAAAGAAAGAAAGCTTGATTAAAAAAAAAAAGAAAAAAAAAGGGAAAAAAATGAAGCTTTCATTGAAAGCTTCCCATTTTAAAACAATAATAATAATAAAATAAATTAGTCAAACATGTGGCTTCTTAGAAGCCACCCATCAAATGAATTTAAAATTAATTACAAGACTTAAAAAAAAGAAATGAAAAGAAAAAGAAAAGGAGGAAGTGTGGAGAACCCGTGGGAAGCAAATGGAAAGGAAAAAAGAGAAGCTAAGGGTGAAGAAGTGGGGAAAGAAAAAGGAGAAGAAGGTGAAGGTTTTGGCTTAAATTAATGCTCTAGGTAAGTTTCTAAATTATTGATCAAGATTTAGCATGGATGGAAAAAGCAAAAGTTAGTTTAATTTATGGGTTTTCTCTTGAAGTTTGGAAATTTCATGGGTTCTTTGAAAATGTAGAGAGGGATTTTTCTAGGATTTAAAAGGGAAAGTAAATTACGGAAACGTGTAGAAGAAAATGGGTACTTGCTTAAACCTTAAAATTGATAAATATGTTGTTGATGGTTAACCTAAATTTGAGAGGAAACAAAGCTTAGTGTATTTTACAAGAGTTGTGCTCCAAATTTAGGATCCAATAGTTGTTCATATTGGTTTAAATCATTCTTTCAGGACAAGCGGAGTTTGAGGCGACCTACCACTCAAAATCTCTTATCAAAAGTTTTGGTGAGTAGTTCATTTAATAAAATATGTTTATTATGGTACAAATTCATGAATATATCACTATGAATAGTTTTGAATAATCATTGTGGGATTAGAAGTGACATTGTTAGATGTTTGATT
>JBBMKA010000020.1:8161184-8190392 GCA_037833695.1 Sechiopsis laciniata | reverse complement strand
TATATTTAATAACATCTTACATTTATTCCATTATTATTGAGATCAAATTTCATAAAAGTTAAATTAAGAACATTGTCTGTTTCAAAAAAAAAAAAAAAAAAATGAAGAACATTCACAAGCCGCCGCTAACAAAGCATTGCTGAGGTGATGCATAATTTAAAGACTAAAAAATTATGAATTCAAATACTACATCCTAAATGTTATTGCATTTTTTAAAATATTCAAACACGATATTTTTAAGTGAAGGATTTGAGTATGTAATTTTTTAATTACTAAATTATGCATCATATTATTAGAATTATGCCTTGTTAGCTTGTTGACAAGCTTTACTTATGTTTTTGGATTTTTTGTGTGATTCCTCATTTGATTCTTTTATTTGAGTTTTTATTTGACCTAGCTATTTTTTATACACTGATTATTCGGGTCAGTTTACTCACAACTTAATTATTGTCATGTGACATATTACCTGATTCTACACAATTTGAACGAAGTAAATTCGTAAAAAATTAATTATTAGATATAAATGGTTATTATGAATTAAACTTATATGGCCTCTTAATTACTTAATTAACTTCTTCTTTTTTTTTTACCACTATACCATCCTATATTGATTTGACCAAGCTATTTTTGTGTCTTAGCTTCTAATTGTTCCCTTCTTTTGCAATAAATATCTACTTAGCAAAAACAAATTACTATAATTTCTACGACCATATTCTTACTAGTTGATTAAGTGCATGCTCTTTTTAATCAAAATTTAATTAAATATATCTTCCCATGTTAAAAACAATGAACATTAATTGAAAAAGTTAGTAATATGTTAACTTGTTTGATTGTATTCCCTACATAATTTCAAATTCAATGGATCGATATTTGACTTTCTCTTATTTAAAAGTTTCAACTATAAATAACATGATTCCTTCAAATATGGAATATATATTTTAACATCTTCTTTTACACTGGCATCTGTTAACCACAAACAATCTTATCGCTCTTTTTTTTCTTTAAAAGTAATATACTCCTATTATAAAAATTAATTTTTTAATAAATAAAATACTGTCATAAAATTCAAAAGGGAAGAATATATGCTGTTTTTTTTGTTTTCTTTTTATTGTGCTGTCTTTTATATGTTTTAGAATATCAATCCTCATTTCCTCTCTTCTTCTTTCATTGCTCTGTACAAAATATATTATCTGTAACGCGTTTTGGTTAATCGAAATTCGAAATAAAAACAGTATTTTCTTTTCTCTTATTCTTTGGTCGTATTGATATTTTCATTAAAAGTTGTACGGTATGGATCATTATATCTCTTTTTCAAAAAGTTGTTTGTATTGAAATATATTTGAAGAGGTTTGTTTTACGTAATTAACGAGCCAATCTTAATTAACGAGTTATTATAAATTAGTTTTTACAATTTTATTCAAATAATTACATACAAACGAGTTATTGTAATCTTTTAAAATAATTACTCATTTTTTATTATTTAAATTATTATTCATTTCTAACCCCTCAAAATAATTGTGTATCTTTTCTACAAACAACTACATCCAAACAAATTATTACTAAAACTCAAATTTATAATCACTCAAAATAATTCTTTATTTATAACTCTATAATTCCACATCCATACAGCTTCTATAGGTTTTTATAAATTTATTGTGATATAATTTTTGAATTTCTTTTTCCAATTTTAAATGCAGAGATAGAGGTGAAGTAGCTTCTTGTTTTGAACTTATATTTTCAAGTTTATTCACGTGGCTGCTTCTTGGTAAGTTTCGCTCTTCATTTTCTTTTCTTTTTTAATATGCTTTCCATTTTTTGTTTTTTTAAAACATTTTTTTCGGATTTTATCAATACCATCAAGAAAGTTAAAATATAGAGGTCGGCAAGAGGAGACGACATCTTGTATAATCAAGTACTAAATAATAATGAAAGAAAATAAAAAATCAAATGAGAATTTTCGGTGACAAGATAAAAAATTAAAGACAAATGGGAACCGTTAACTTTAACTATTGATGGTGAATTTTTTAAATTATTCTTGGATTAAAATTGAAAATTAGGTTTCCCTAATGGTATAAGAAAAAAAAACCTCAAATTGATACTTGACCTAACTAAATCTAAATTATAGGTCTTAAATATTATTGAATAAAATAAATAAAACACTAAATGTAAGATTAAAATATCAACAAAATATTGAATAGTAATTGACATGTATTATAGATCTACAAAATTGTGATTTTTGAATTTCCAAAAATAATATATCTTATTTGATTGTAAATATTTTAGCATGATAGTTCAAATTAATTCTAATTCAACCTTTAATTATTTTTTTAATAGACATTTTGAACTTACAACTTATTAATTTTTTTGTTGAACTATAATTTTTTTTAAACTTTTTTTGTGTTTTAGTTCATAAACTTGTATGAAAATTCTTTCGTAGATATAGGATAAAAATATTAACAAAATATTGATAAACTTTCATAACCTATATATGAATTAAAATTTGTTGAATGTATATAAAAAAAAATCTCTATACGATATTTGGAGAACTTTTATTAGAAATTAAAATTGGCACATTTTTTAAGTTTGAAGTTAAGATGGTAGGACTCGTCTTTTTTTTTTTGTCAAAAATATATTTCGAGCCTCTAAATCTAATTTCAATTTAGTCTCTATGTGAGAAAATAAAATACTTTTATCCATAAAATAATAAAATCACTAGTTACATAAAATAATATCGATTAAAATGATACATCAAACTAATTTTAAATTGAGACGGCTGCACCCAAAAACAAACTGCCCTTGATGTGGCCTTTTGGAGCCACATATCTCAGTTTTTTTTTTTTTTTTTTTAAGTGTTTCATTTTTTTTTTTTTAATATTTCCTTCTTCCTGACATCACTTTAGGAGGCTGCACCCAAACCGATCTCTTTTAAATTTCAATGCGTTGTAAGTCGCCTTTAATGTTAATGCTATAATGAAAAACGGGAAATAATTAATTCAAGATGGTCTCAAACGATTTATCAACGTCTTTGAAAAAAAATAATAATAATAATTCAAAGCTGTTATTATTACAACGGCCACTTTCTGAAACCTTTTTTCGACCGTTGAGCGGTTTGACGTCATTGTCAGCTCTGACGGTTGTCTTCCGCTTTCCACGAATCTTCCCTTCTTCCTCTCCAAAAGATTTTTTTTTTAAAATTTAAAACACTTTTTCATTTTTCACATTTTTCACATTTTTCTTTCGATTTTCCGTACAAAATATCGTACGGACATTTGACATTGCACTCTTAACTGGGGCTGTATAATACGATGGAGAATTTTTTAAATTAATTAAAATTTAAAAATTATGTTGAATGAACTTTCTTACAAAATAATTAAAATGTTGATAAATTATAAAGTATTTATTTTATTTAATTAAATCTAAAAATATACAAGTTAGGTTTAATTGTTCTAATACATTTGACAAATCAAAACCACTTAAAATTAGAGAAACTTATGAAACTAATTAAATTTATAAAATAATTATAAAATATGTCAACTTAACAAAATTTAGCAAATATAATGGTATTAACGAGTATTATACTATAATACTTAATTCATAATTCATAAATTTGTAAACAAAATAATGAAAAAATACATTATAGATAATTAAACTTAAGTTACATCATCTGATTAATTAGTACATATTTCTTTTACAAAGATGTCAAAAATATTTAATATTAATTAATATTATATACAATATTATTTTAGTTTTGGATGATTTATTTAAACTAGCTAAAATTTGGCTTATCTAGGAATTAATTTAATAGAATAAAAATTATAAAATTATTACTCAACATTTATAGTTTGAATTGGGTAGTCCACATTGCACGATTTAAATGAATACCCAATGTAAATATACTTCTAAAATGTTGTAAATATGTTTCTAAGAAAATAGAGTAATATTTAAGATATATTTTTTCAAATATATATATATATATATATATATATATAATTCAAATTGCCACGATAATCATTTTTTAAAAATATGGATTAAAATTAAATATTTAAAAAAATTCAGCCACTATAAGAAAATTCAAGATTAAAAATTTATAATGAATCATTTATTAAAAATTAATTTTCTAGTAATTTTCTTTTACATCCAAATGTTATATCGAGTATGTCCGAATGATATGGAAGCTGGTCCAATATATAATAATAATAAGTTTCTCAAAAAAAAAAAGAAAAAAAAATTATTATTATTAAAACCTATTTGTAACCGGATTTTGCCGACCTGCGACCGTCCTTTCCAGAATCTGCATGAAAACAAATAGCGAAAAGAGGAAAAAGGAGAAAGGCGGGGGCCACATGTGCAATTAAGTAAACTTTGGGGTACAAATATGAATTAAACTACAAGTTTGGGCTAACTTATTAATGAAATTTGCAGTTTTTCAAAAAAGAAAATTGCAAAAGTGGGTGGAGAACAAGAAAACATGCATCTTCCATGTTCTCGTTCCTTTTTCCAGCTTTTTACTTGTCGAACAAGAAAACATACGTCCTTTCATGCTTTATTTTTATTTATTTTTAAATAAAAAACAATACAAAATAATAATGAGGAAGATTTAGGTGCAGTTATGACTGTACCCCCATGGCTGCATCCACTTTAAAAGCTACACACAATAAAAAAAAATTATAAATAAAAAGATATTATTAAAAAAAATAAAAAAATTTGTGACTCTTAAAGAGGCTGCACCCAAATGTTCCTCAATAATAATTAAAAAAAACGTCTGTCTTTTCCCTTCTCTTTCGAGTTCATCCCATATACATTTCTTTCCAAATATGTATCATTAATTTATATTTTCTTTCCACGATCTGTATTATATTATTAATATTCATAACTTAAATTTCAAGTGACAAATTTAGGGGTGTTTAGTTAAAGAAATAGAAGGAAAGATTGGGATAAGACACAAGGAATTTATAATAATTGCCATAAATTTATAATAAAGGGTAAAAGTTGTGTTTTTTTAGTTCAATAATATTTGGGATGGAAATAAATACTATGATATTTGAATATAAATTTTTTTAAACATTTTTAATTTATGGATATTTGAATATCTTTTTAAATATAATATTTATATTTGTTTTTTGTTTTTTTTTGTTTTTTTACTTTTTAATAAAATATCATTTTGAGACAAATTTTTAGTTAAAGAATATATGAAATATAAAATTATAAGCAATAATATGAGTACAATATAAATAGCAAAAAAAAATTATCTTGATTCTAAAAAAAAAAAAACTTGTTTAAACATTTTTAATAAAAAAAAGTAAAAAATTAAACTTGATTTTCAATTTAAAATAAATTATTTTATTTTTCTATCATTTCAAAAACCATCTTAGAATCACATATTTTTACTTAAAAAAATTTGACTTTAATTGATAGATAGAGAATTGCTAAAGTAGAGAGAAATATCCACCTTTTTGCAAGAATAAATTAATGTATTTTTTTTCTCCTCCTTTGAACCATCTCTTTCATTTTTTTTTTTTCCTCTTTCCCATATGTATCTTTCCTCAAACTATCTCTCCACCCTATTTAAATCTGAACCCACAAAGCCCCCAGTAGCCATTATAAAAAAGGAATCTAAAAAAAAAAAAAAACAGGAATCTCCAAACCCCAAAATCCCCTCCCAAAAAGAAAAAAAAAATGGTGGATGGTAATTTGAACTGAGGCTGCCATAAATTTAATTCATTATATTTTAATTTTTTAAAATTCTTTCAATTATTAAAGTTTAATCAATTTGTTTTTAATTTTTGAAATTTAAAATTACAACAATTATTTCATCAAATGAATTTTTTTTTACTTAGATACGTTTATTTTATTTATAAAATTTGATTAGTATTTACATAGTATTTTAAGGAAAAATGGAATACATTATACAAGGTTAAAGTAAAAATAAATTTAAATTCGAAAAATCAAATGGTTATTGAATTAAATATAAATGTTATTTTAGTACAAATTAAGGGAGGGAACCACAAACCCTAAAAGAATGTTCATAAATAAATGAGAGTCAAATACCAATTTTCGAGATCGAATTTATAACAATGATTTTGAACTAAATTTCAACTCAATAATGAAATCAGCCCACCTACGTTTTCAATAAATGATCTTTTTAGGATGGCTAACTAATAAACACTCTTTTTTAATTTAATTGATAACGATTTTAAAAATTTAAAAATTAAAATTAAAATATGACAGTTCACGGGCTGGATAGGAATAAGCATTTTGTTGGCGTGCAGGAACTGCCTGCTGATTGGTCAGCAGGCAGGCAAGTTTTACTCGCTAAAAAGAAAACGAAGTAATTACTAGTTTCGGTGTAGTGAATCTTTCGAGTGTTTGGCGAGTTTCTGAGTTGTTCTTTCACAGCCTCAATCGATTCCGTTCACTTTTCTCCTTTTTTCCAGCAATAAGATTTGGATTCTGTGATTCACCGATGCTAACTTTGATTCATTCGCCCGAAACCGAAAATTTAACGGTGCCATCTCTCCTGCAATAGATTTCTCCGATTATGAGTTCATTCAAGGGCTCTCCGTACAGAAGACGGAGCGATTTGGAGTCCGGCAGTACCAATTCCGGCGAGCCGCCGGAGGAGGAGGATTATTCGTCTAATCCTTTTGAAATTTCCAGAACTAAGCATGCTTCTACTGAGAGACTCCGCCGCTGGAGAGTACGGTTTTTGTTTTTTCTTGCTTTCGTTTTTTTTTTTTCGTTTCATCAATATTGCTGAATCTCTATTTTTTTTTTTTTTTTTTTTTTTTTTTTTTTTTTCATTTTGAAATCGCTTTGATTTTTGGTGTGTTTTTATGTTTTGGATGATTTTCATTTGAATTTGTTCTACCTTTTCAGCCTTTTATTTTGTT
Source organism: Sechiopsis laciniata (assembly GCA_037833695.1). Lineage (NCBI taxonomy): Eukaryota > Viridiplantae > Streptophyta > Magnoliopsida > Cucurbitales > Cucurbitaceae > Sechiopsis > Sechiopsis laciniata. The sequence continues at coordinate 8,183,502 of JBBMKA010000020.1, read as the reverse complement.
CGTGTTTTGGATTTGTCTGTGTGTGTTTGTGTACTTTTACATTAGGTTAATTTTGGAATTGACGTTTTACGTTTTCAATATTATTTGCATTAGGTCAAGTGGACCTTGAAGAATTAAGAGGGTGATAGGTTCGATCACCTACCTAGGAACAGTTTTACTTGATATCCGATGTTAGAATCCTACATCGGAAAGAATAGAGATCTCATAATAATATATAAGAAAAGTGAACTATTCATCTCATTAAAAATTGATTTTGAGATAGATGTCCATATTATATAATATCCAAATGTTCTAAGGTTAGGCCTTAGGCGGTTGGTCCCAAATACTCATGGATATAAAAAAAATGTATAGACACCGCTTTACATTAGCTATTGTTTAGGATTTTTAAAAGGATTTTTTCTCTTCGATATTAGTGACTGTTCGTTGAAACATGGATTGAACCTATAACTTATTAGTTACTTAGAACTCCCTTGACCACCAGTCACTCTATGACGGCTATATTTTTTTTATGGATTATGTGCTAGCAATGCAAGTACTCATTCCATTTATTTTTCCTTTTTGTTTTTATTAATAATTATGAGAAGAAAGAAAGCTTTCATCTAGCTCGAGATTACTGTAATCAGTAATTGAAGAACTAAAAGAGCAAAACGAAAGAATTGATCCTTGAAAAGGCTGGGGGTCGTCTTTAAAGACGCTGGGGATCTCATGTTTACATGATCTCATAATCAAAATCAAAATTATGCTTTACAGAAACATGAAATTGATATAGAAACCAATACTAAATGGTGGAATGAAAGTGATGAAAAACTACCCATAGTCAAGATAAACAACCAAGACTCAAATGGCCATCGGTCACTAGGCATTTTTTTTAGTTATGAGCCAGGTCTTCATCTTTTGATCAAGGTATTTTTCTTAGTTAATTTCATAACATTTTTTAGTGGGGCTTTTTTTTTGACATTTCCCGAGTTGGTCTAGCAGTCAAAAAGGGGTTTCGAGAACTAAGAGGAATGAGTTCAATCCATATTGACCATCTACCTAATAATTAATTTTCTACTTGTTTCTTTGACAACCAAAGGTAGTAGGGGGTCAAACGGTTGTCCTCTAAGATTAGTCGAGGTGTGCATAAGCTGATCCATATACTCACGAATATAAAAAAAAATTTTATGTTCTTGAATTCATGATTTTGAGTTTCGACAATGTACATAATTTATTTCTTAAAATCTACAGTTTGAATTGTTCTGCTTTATCACCAAGCTTTGCTATTGCTAAATGCGAATCTAACAATATTGTTTTGTTGTGTCTCTTTTATAGCAAGCTGCACTAGTGTTAAATGCTTCTCGTCGATTTCGGTATACTTTAGACTTGAAAAAGGAAGAAGAAAAGAAAGAAGCTTTGAGAAAGATTAGAGCACATGCACAAGCCATACGAGTAAATATTTACTGAACCTGAGTCTTTTCAGTTTCTTTTAACATGTGTTCAATCTCCATTTCCTTTTCTGGGTTAGGCTGCATATCTCTTTAAAGAGGCTGGGGATCGTCTAAAAGGTATGCCATTTTTTCTTCATTTAATGTCTAATGTATCAGATAGTTTAACACGACGAGGTTTCAAATGATTTACCTAAAATAATTTAGTGTATATGTGAATCATGGGAACGTTCATTTAAGTTTCTATTTTCATATTTATGATTTCATTTTAACTCTGGACTCTCTAAATGGATCTCAACACTAAGAAATCTCTTAGGGGGTGTTTGGGGCAAAGAGAATGAGAGTGATTGTGGGAAGGATGAGAATTAGGAGAAGAATATGAGGGATAATGATTATCTATGTTTGGGTGAAGAGAATGATTATTTATGAGGGAACATTACTTGAGTTTGGGGTGAAGAGAATAATTACGAGGAGAATAAAATTGTGAATATGGAGAGAATAAAAACTGGTCATGAGAGAATGAAAAGAAGTTACGGGATTGAGAGTATAAAAAGTGGTTATAAGAAGAAAAAAGTGGTTATGGAGAAATGAGATTATGAAGGGAATGGTTCTCAGTGACCCAGACCTGGGTAAGAGGATCATTCTCCCCATAACCATTCTCATTCTCATTGCTCCAAACATCCCCTTAGAGAGTTTGAGGCCTTTTCCTCTAGAAATCACAAATTGCTAGGATTTTTGGTTCCTTTCTCTCCCTTACAGTGATCTGTTTTCCCCCAAATAATTTATATTGACGTTGCTGATTTATATTCTTTATGCTCTGTTGATTGATTGATGTTGGGATTTCTATTGCACTCATGCTGGACCCAGATTTGGTCTTTTGTGATAATTTATATTTACATTGAGGCAAACACATCTCTCTTCTCTTCCAATGCCTGTTTTTACTATGATGCTCCTGTACTTTATTTTTTATACATTATTTCTGAAACTAATTTTCTTTTTTTATTTACTGTGCATTTTCCGGGATGATTGGTTCTTGAATTCAGTACTGCTTTGTTGTTGTTGTTGTTTTTTTTTTTTTTATAAATTTAAATATTTTAGAACTTTTCGTTTTAGAGTTTTAGGCTAAGCGTGTTTTGGCTTTGAATTGATAATTCTTTGGTATTTTTCATTTAATAAATAGTTATATGCTCTTTCTTCTTTACTACGCTTTATAATAGTTATATACTCCATCTTCAACTTTTTTCCAATGCTTGGCTTTTATGTTGCATGGTTATAAATGGTTTTTGAACGCTAATTTGATCTCTGATTTAATGTGGTTTCTTTAGGTCTAGGACCTGCAACAGCCGAAGCTCCAAATGGTGATTTTTCAGTTGGGCAAGAGCAACTGGCTGTGTTGGTAAAGGATCGTAATGTTGAAACTCTGGAGCAATATGGAGGGGTTGGTTTTTATTATTGAATTGTTTATCCTTCTGATAGTTTCCATCATATGAATAGATTGTATTTAATGGATGAGTTACATGATTTGTCAGGTTAAAGGGGTTGCAGATATGTTACAATCGAATTTAGAGAAGGGGATAATTGGTGATGATTTTGATTTGCTGAAACGGAAAAACACATATGGTTCAAACACATATCCTCAGAAACCAGGAAGAAGTTTTTGGGTACCTCTTTCACTACTAGTTATATTGACGTGTGTAATCAATAGGTTTATCGATCATTAGTTTTTTCCCTACGTTTGACTCGCCTAATTCTTTGGCAAACAGAGTGGTTCCATGATAAGTTTCACTTAGCGTTTTCTCATTGTTTATGTGCTTATCTGATAAATATTCATAAACGGAACAGGTTTTGTAATAAATTAGCTAATTCCCGATAAGGAATTGTTGTATAGAGAAAACATCACTTTTGATTTGGTTGGTCTAAATTGTCACTTTGGTCTTTGAACTTCAAAACACATCATGTTGGAGGTTACTAAAAAAAGGAAGCTTTTGGGTATCTGTCTATAGTTTCCAGTTAGCTATATATATATATATATATATTTTTTTTTTTTTTTAACTTTTGTGTAGGAAAAACTGAAGAGAGTGAATCGGGACTTGGAATCTGGCCCCCTGGGCTGTATGTTTTTTTGCTGTGTGATTAATAGACTGTGTTTCTTTACTTGGTCAATTCCTTTTGGTCTATATCCTAAATATACCAAATGCGCATTTTTAAACATGATTTATTAATGCTACTAAGGATGGTTGTTAGGAATTCTCTTTACTCTTCGTGTCTCTGTTGCTTGCAGTATATATTTGTTTCTTCTGCTTCAAAGGGAAAGAAACTAAAAAAACTTCTTATGAATATCTACCTTTGTTGTTATCTTGTAGAGGTTTCTCTGGGAAGCTTGGCAAGATCTTACATTGATCATATTGATGGTAGCTGCTGTTGCTTCGTTGGTGCTAGGCATAAAGACTGAGGTGGGATTTCTTTTTATTTCTCATGTTTTAGTCGGAGACCATGTAATGTAAGCCCTCATTGGGCTTGGCTTGGTGTTCTTTTATTGTTGAGAAAATATTTGAACTCATATTAAGATTAGGTGAATATATGAAACTTTTGGGTTTATGAACAGGGTATCAAGGAAGGCTGGTATGATGGTGGAAGCATTGCTTTTGCAGTTATTCTTGTCATTGTTGTAACAGGTGCCATAAGTTGGTTGTTTTTATTTTTTATTTTTATTTTTGCTGTCATGTGTATGGTAATTTGTTTTCTTTCTGATTTAGTTACGTTATTTTAGTAAGGGTGTTCACGAAACTCATTTTTAGAGTTGAATCAAAACTAGATTGGCTTTTTATTTAAAGAAAGAACGTTAGTCCCAGATTGTCAACCAAAGGAACAATTTCATTCAAGGTCTAAGCCAACCAAATAAATTGTCAACCAAAGGAACAATTTGTTGTTTTGGTTGGGTGGTATTCATATTGCTTATGCCTATGGCTAGGGGCTAGGTAAAGTGCATGGCCATTGCACCCAGGCAAGTGCCTTCAATAAGGTGCTCACCTTGTGTGCCTTTCAGTTGCTATGAACGTATCTTCATGGGGTTGTGGGGTGCTTTCCTTACTCTTGGAGAAGAAAAAATTGAATCCTTACTCTTGGAGAAGAAAATGAAAGAAAAATGAAGAGTCGGGAGTAGAGGAGTTGGAAGAATGAGAAGAAAATACAAGACAAAGGAGAAGAAAAAAAAGAAGAAAAAATTGGAATGAGAAGAGAACATGGTGGAGAAGAAGAATATAGGATAAAAAAGAAAGAAAAATGAAAGAAGGTTAGATGTGATGATGAAGAGCCTCTCATATCTAGAAGCAGTAAGTGCTGGCTATGAGGAACTGCTTGATGAAAACATTGCATACTTCCTCCAATTCAGATGCTTTTTTTTTTTGTTTTATAGGACAGGCTAAGAAAGTAGGAACTCTTTGCGATTACAGCCACACAATTTTTTCACAGTTATATGTGTATATTTTATAGAAGAGTTTATATATTCTTAGGGTTTTGGACTTCATTTTTTTCTCATTCACTCATCTTTTTTACAATCATTTAAAAATAATTCACTGACAATTATTTTATCTTTTATATCTTTTCCTTTTTTTTCCACAGCTATAAGTGACTATCGACAATCTCTTCAATTTCAGAACTTGAATAAGGAAAAGAGGAACATACAAGTGGAGGTATGTTTATAATTATGATCTTCTACAGTTCACCACATCCAATTTTTTTCACTTTCAGCTTAGATTTGAAGGTGTTCTTTTAGCCTCTCTTTTGGGTGGGGACTCCTTGTTCCTTTGCCCTCTAAGCGAACCCTCTCTTAGCCACTTTGTCTCTTGAAGTGTTTCTGTGTCTCTTTTAAAAAAAATTCATTTTGTGGACTTTTTTGTCTCATGATTTTGTATATTGTTCTCTTATATCTTAATATTGATGCTGTCTCATCTCTTGCTTAAAATCGTATTCTTTTTAGTTTTTATGCCTATCAATTTTACTAATATCGTTACTGTCGGATTTTTATTTTTATTTACTAAATAATTAATACTGCCATAAATAGGTTGTAAGAGGTGGCCGTCGAATTGAGGTCTCAATTTATGAGATTGTTGTTGGTGATGTTATTCCCCTCAATATTGGTGACCAGGTCTAGTTCTATTCTTTTCTATTTTTATTTTATGACTCACATTTCAATGATGAACTGTTATGCTGATAGATCTCCGTTAGGTCCCTGCTGATGGCATCTTAATTTCTGGACACTCACTTGCTATTGATGAATCAAGCATGACTGGAGAGAGCAAGATTGTTAGTCTTTTATATCTTTGGTATTAGATTAACAAAATGTTCTAAAGTTCTATTTTCTTTTTCAATCTGAAGAAATGTTACTTCTTTTGCAGGTTCAAAAGCATGCTAAGGAACCTTTCATGATGTCTGGATGCAAAGTAGCTGACGGTAGTGGCACCATGCTGGTAAATGTTTCTTTATTGTTCTTTTAGATTCATTTCTTGCTTTCCAGCCCTTCACGAGAGCAGTTAGTCCATATTCCAATATTATTTTTAGGTTTGTGCGTCCAAGCATGTTTTTTCCGTTCTTTTATTTTTATAGGAAACCAAATATTTCATTGATGTGGGCATTATAGGAAACAATGCCAATTAGCAAACAAGTAACTAAGGCTGTAATTACAAAAAGGCATAATATTAGTTCACTCTTAAAAAATATTAAATATATGTTTCTTTGTCCTTACAACATGTTCTATTGTTATATGATAATCTATAATTTGATATTGCCCGCTTGTTTGCATGTTGTGGACTTAATGGTTGAAATAAGTTGTTGATATTATGAAATATATCGATTTTTGCTAATGTCGGATAAGTAAAGCGGACTTGTGTTATTTAAGTAGAAATGATCATTTTTTTTCCTTCTTTTAAATTTCAGAACTTTAAAGCGGATTTGCATCTTTCTACTATTTGAGTTCAATGAAATTTTAAAATATTTATTTTAGCTTCAGTACCTCAAAAACAATAATTTTGTTCTTATTATTATTCTTTTGTTTCGTAGTATTTACTCCACCTAATACTCACTTTAGCCAACCTATGTGGCAACAATATGTGTCTACGACAGCATGTTAATATACATACTTAATGACTAACATAATGATTTTTTGTAAGGCTGAAATAAGATCAGGGAAGCATTTCAGATCAAAATTTCCTTACACATCAGCGATAGGTTCAGGGACATGCTTCTAACTTTTATGTTTCTTAAAACTAGGGATAGAAAAGGTTACTATATAGAAAATGTGGGTGACAGAAAGCCACCTAAGACTGATAAGAGAGTTTGTTGTCTCCCAATCGTAACCTATATAATGAATTGTGTTCTCTGATTTATATATTTATCTATCAAATTTGTTTTTGCAATGTTAAATATTTATTATGCACACATTTTTTTTAAACTAATGTGTTTCCCAATTTCCATTCACCAATGTTTCATGCCCAATGTTTCTTTAAATTGACTTGTGTCACATGGGAGCGTCCGTGATTCTCAGGTACAAGAAAGGCCTTTAATAGGCTACTTGCACATGTATTTTTTTTCTTTTTAATATGTGGGGTTAGGGAATGTTCAGTGCATGTTCATCACATTACCTTATTTGGTTTTCTATCTTGGGATGTCAACCCTAGCCTCTCTCTGAGCTGGTGCTTTGCTTTAATCACATTTTGGAGCTTTAAGTTTGTTAAAATGATACTAATTCGGTGCAGATAGTATTGATGGAAATCTTTGTTTCATTGTGTTTCAACTTTCAACAGTAACTTGGCAACTACTTAAGTAGTAAATAACAATTAACGAACAGTAGCTTAGCTAAAATAGCAAACATGAAAAGTAGTAGAAAATCACAGTAAGTGTCATCAATGAAATGTTTTTTTTTTTTCCTATAAAAAATGAACTGTAAGCCACAGTAAATTCTCAAAGCCTGATTTATAAAACTTTCTCTACATTATTCTTTCAGGTTACAAGTGTTGGAGTTAATACTGAGTGGGGTTTGCTTATGGCAAGTATTTCTGAAGACAATGGCGAGGAAACTCCTTTGCAGGTCTGGTCACCGTTACTGTTTTTTGTTATTGATGGTATGTTCTACTGTTCTATTTTACAGTTTTAATTTTGATAGGTGCGCTTAAATGGTGTGGCAACTTTAATTGGTATTGTTGGACTCACGGTAGCTTTGGCTGTCTTGATTGTGCTTCTCACGAGGTAAATGAGAGCTTGGCTAACTATGTCTTTTCTTTTCTATCGATAGGAGATGCTTGTTTAACTTCTTTTTGGCTTCATTTTTCTATAAAAAAAAAAAAATGAGCAGGTATTTCACTGGTCATACCCTAAATCCAGATGGAAGTCGTCAGTTTATTGCAGGCAAGACAAGAGTTGGTCGTGCTGTTGATGGGGCCATCAAAATTGTCACTATTGCGGTATGTTAAAAAACTTTAAGTGTCTGGATGGTTGACTGATAGATGATGATGATTACACATTTCAAATTTTAGAAGCATGCGTAGAAGATTTATATGTTGGAGGAATGATGTGTATGTCTGCTTGTGTATTTACAACTTTCTTAACACATTTTGCTTTCAATGTTTGTCATGTAGGTGACCATCGTTGTGGTTGCTGTGCCTGAAGGGCTTCCACTTGCTGTAACTTTAACGTAATTGTACTTTTATTTGTTATCAAGATTTTGCATACTTGTGTTTATGAACTTGTTTTTTTGTAAGCACATTTAATTTCAACATTGCCATCAATTGTCCAATCTTGAGTGTCTGCTTTGCCGATACTTTAAGAATTTCTGTTTTTTTTTAAAATTTGTTTATAAAACTACTTTGATGCTATATAAACGAGACTGTTTTATAACTGTATTGAGCTTTAGATGCTTCATCTTTTTCCTTATAAGAGAATGCCCTCAAGCTTTAAGTTTATTTATATCTTTGACATTTCATCAAAAATGATTTTTACTATTCTTGCAGTCTTGCTTACTCAATGAGAAAGATGATGGCAGACAAGGCATTGGTATGTACGGTGGTTTATTCTGTGGTCATAAATTTTGTTGAAAATAGATATTACAGATTTATTCATCACATGTTTACGTACTTTGATGTGACTTATGTAAGGTGCGGAGGCTCTCAGCATGTGAGACGATGGGGTCTGCTACAACTATTTGTAGTGATAAGACTGGAACTTTGACTATAAACCAGGTAAGTTAAAAAAATTTGTTTGCCTTTTGGCTCACATTTTATTCTCCCGACAACTTTGTTAATCTTTTGTTTGTTTAATCAGCTAAGTTTAACATTTATTTTGTTTGATTTTTAGGATTACATTTTATTCTAGTGGCAACTTTGTGAATCCTCTCAAATTTGATCTTCAAAATTCTCTTTTGTGTGATGTTACGTTTTGTTTGATTTTTGTTTGTTAAATCATGTAAGTTTCACAATTTTTTTATTTTTTATTTTTAGCTTAAATTTTATTCTATTGACGACTTTGTGCATTGTCTCGAATTTGATCTTCAAAATACTCTTTTATATGGTGTTAAATTGATCGGATCTTTACACAATGTCTAAAAAATCTTCGGAATGTGGATGATGATGAAATAGAGAAATGCTGGTTTATCTTCTAAGATTAAAAGGGTCTTTCTTTTGCTTTGATTGCTTTGGTTGACCTTTTCAGGTCTTTTAACCTTGGTTATCACTTTTGTAGATGACCATTGTTGAGGCTTATGTTGGTGGGAATAAGACTGATCCGCCAGAGAAGAAGTCAGCGTCGTCTTCTATGTTATACTCCATACTTGTTGAAGGAATTGCTCTGAACTCAAATGGCAGTGTATATGTGCCTGAGGTATGCCAAATAGAATTAGTGATTATTTCTTATTCATAAATTAATCAGATATTTCCTGACAAATCTAATGTAATTTCCAGAGCCTTTAGTTTTATATGCTACTACTGTTGTAAATAAATTCGAATTTACAATGCAGTTTTGTCATTCTCTTATATATATATATATATAATTATCTAGCCCTATTGAACCCCTAGTATTGGTCTGTGATTGTAATTTTCAGAGTGGTGGAGAGGCAGAGGTTACAGGATCACCTACGGAAAAGGCTATCCTTAATTGGGGTATCAAGGTGCTTTTCTATTGAGTCCACAATTTGATTAGATTCAGAATTTATGTGAAGTATACAATATTCACAATAATACTATGGTTACAGCTTGGAATGAACTTTGAAGCAATTAGAACAGCAACCGCAATTCTTCATGTTTTCCCCTTCAGCTCAGATAAAAAACGTGGTGGGGTTGCAGGTCAACGGGTAATCAACTATGCGATACTGTGTCATTTGAAGTTTACTATGCCTGTGAATCTATTCATGTTTGTTTACTATGGAATTCTTTTTCTCGACAAAAAATATTAAGCAATGTCCAGTGGGTAGTTGGAACCTCAACTCTAGTTGCTCCATTAGAGATACATAAGTGTAATTTCTTCAATTGGCTCCATAAACCATTGTCATGACTTGATAATGTTGACCGTTGAGACTAAAAATTTGGATAGTTTTACTTGTATGCCCCTTTCCGTAGGAAGTTTATTTTGACTTTTGGGATTGAGTTTGCTTCTCAACATCCATTTTTAGATATCAATTGCTTACATCTCTTTTATGTAATAAAGTGATACTCGTTGGTATATTTATATGGAAAGAAAAGGGTGGGAAATGTTTTCATCCCAATTATTGATCAGAAAATGAGCAATGTTGGAATATATTTCGTGGTTTTGAAGTAATATGTTGGGGTTACTTGTACCACTTGTCCTAACTCTGTGTCAAGTATTAATTCCTCCGTTTATAAATGAATTCGTTTCTTTTTCAAAAACAAATTGTTTTTTTTGTCAAGAAGAATAATTACAGTGGTACAATGGTTTGACCTATACTAAAGCATGTCTTCCCTACAACTTATGGCTGGTGTTTTTCATTTGTTACACTGTACTATGGTCTTTTGGTTCAACTCAACTTCTTCATGAAATGGTGTATATTTGCACTAATGATACGTGAATGTACTCCATGGTTTTTACAGGATGATCGAGTCCATATACATTGGAAAGGTGCTGCTGAGATCGTCTTAGCATCGTGCACACAGTACATGGATGATCATGATCATATTGTCCAATTAGATGAAGATAAGGTCTGACACCTTAGTGCTTTTAGTAATTAGTGGTTTTGTCAAGCATTTGCACAAAAGTAATATTTCACGACTGTTCATGTTTTTTTTTTTTAATAGTTTCGATAATTAGTGACTTTCTCGGTTGTTGACATGATTTTGATACTCATTTGTACCATTCTTCTGGTTTTTATTTGAATTTATGCGGTACTATTTGTTACTCTTTGCAGATGAAGTATTTCAAGAGGGCTATTGAGGATATGGCTTCACGTAGTTTACGTTGTGTTGCAATTGCATATAGACCTTTTGAACCTGAGAATGTTCCTGATGGTGAAGAACAATTGAGCAAGTGGGCTCTACCAGAAGACGGCCTTGTTTTGTTGGCTATAGTTGGTCTAAAGGTAGGTCTTTGTTAGTTCACTTATATTGTATTGCATCTTTAATTATAAGATTAAAAGTTCTACAAATTGAAGTCATGTGAAAAGTTGTCTTTGCCTCATTCTATTGATTTCTGTAAATTTAATTTTATGATATTTCTCATTATATCGAATATTTTATAGCATTTATCAGAAAATCAGCAGCCTGCTTTTGTCACTTGGTAATCTTTTTTGTATCTAATGGAACACTTAAGCAAATGAGTAAGTTGGTTGTCTGTGTTTACCTTTTTTGCCCCTAATTTGTAATTGTGTTGGATGGACTTGTACTGATTTAAGCTCGACATGCTTAGTAGTCTCTTTTCAACCAAGAAATTGGATGTATGTTTAATTTCTTGAGCATGTCTTTATTATCTCACGCCCTCTGAATTCTAGGACCCCTGTCAAATTGGATGTATGTTTAATTTCTTGAGCATGTCTTTATTATCTCATGCCCTCTGAATTCTAGGACCCCTGTCGACCAGGAGTAAGAGATGCAGTACGACTTTGTCAAAAAGCTGGCGTTAAGGTACTCTTTTCTGTTAATACTTTGGTTTCATTGTATAGTGTCTTGAATTCAGTTGCATCAGTCATCATACTGAAAAATTAAAGGCTAATTCCAACATAGCAGAAGAAAATTAGAGACTTTTTTTTTTAACATATCCGTGAGTGTCAAGGTCACCTTACGCGCACCTCGATTATTTTTACGAGACATATCGCCTGACCCTATAATAATTGGAGGCCAACGAAACTGGTTGCACATTAATTCCTAAGTAGGTATCTACGATGGATTGAACCAAACACCTCGTAGTTATTTAAGACCCTTTTTGGCCAATAGCCCACTCCATGATGGTTTTAGAGAGTGTACTATAACAGCCCAATAATCGAACGGTGAGATATAAATTCACTAACCTTCTTAGATAATATCTGCTCAAATTTTATTAGAATAGCATGTCACTGTCCCTCTTGGAACGACGTTATAACAATTCATTCAATAAAACTATTACTAAAGTGGGTCTTACAAACAAGCTCGAAATTATATTTCAGCCTAAGGTTTTTAAAATGATCGTTTACACTAATTTGTTTTAATCTCTTTTACTTAGCTTTTTTTACTATTATTATTATTATAAGATCCATCACTCTAAATGAACTAACCACATTTCATTTTATCTTTTACCATACATCTCTTGTATCTCTCTGATATCTTTTTAATGCACTCGTTTCTTTATTAGTCTGGGATATTTCAATACAAGTTTATATTAACTCCCTGGGCTGCATCATAATCTTGTTATTGTACTCACTAAATTTTTTCCATGCATAGGTACGTATGGTCACAGGTGATAATGTCCAAACTGCTAGGGCTATTGCATTGGAATGTGGAATACTTGGTTCAGATTCAGATGCTACTGAACCAAATCTTATTGAAGGAAAAACATTCCGTGTCCTATCTGATGCCCAAAGAGAAGAAGTTGCTGAGAGAATATCAGTACGTTGTTTTGAATCTTATTGAACACCCACAATTTAATAGTGTGCTCGCTTGCATAAATAGTAATAATTGAGACTGATTTTAACTTTTCTGATTGTTCTAAGGTGATGGGTCGGTCGTCTCCCAATGATAAGCTTCTTCTTGTACAAGCATTGAGAAAAAGAGGACATGTAGTTGCAGTTACTGGAGATGGTACAAATGATGCTCCTGCATTACATGAGGTTCTGCTACTATCTATAGACTATAATTTCTATTTTCCTATCAGATTCAGATGTAAAATCAGAGTCAGGCATATTTAATAATAATAGTTGCAATTTGTTGAAGTTGTCCCTTACTGCAGAATATGAATACTTAATTACAAATTGCTTGGTATTGAGAGATTACAAACAATTTGATCTTGGAATTGTATGCTTGATCTTTGACTTGCTAATTTCACTCTGTTCATTGTTGTAAATTCTAATTTTTTGGGGTGTAGGCAGATATTGGTCTGGCAATGGGTATTCAGGGGACTGAAGTTGCCAAAGAAAGCTCAGATATTATTATTTTAGATGACAACTTTGCTTCAGTTGTGAAGGTCAGTCTTATTTTAGAAATCTTACTACATTTAAAAAAAAAAATTATGTCAGAAAAATACTAGCACCGATGTGCCTCATTGGTTGAAATTTTGTAGCCTTTGATTCATGTCCAAAGTTAGTTTCCACTAACTTCCGAAATCCATTTTTTTCTGTTCACTGGCTTACTATGTTGTATCTTGAGCATTAGCATTGGTTTTGTAACTACCGAAATTTATAATTGGGAAATCAAGGCTGCTTATTGTCAGCCCCTTGTAGACAGTCATTTGACTATATGGACATCTTTTATATATTATGTCTACAGACTAAATTAACATTTTAAATTTGAGGGCTTGGGTTCTAACTTGCAGCGGTTGAATTCCTTCATGAATAATTTGTAACTTTGGTGATTTTTTTTCTGCATGCTAAACTAGAACAACTTGTTAGTCCAGGCCTCAAAGTCAGTCAATTAGTAAAGGTTTTACTCCCAAATTTTGTATACTATGATGTTTTACTGCTCATTTTGCGATGTAAATCAGTTACCTAATTCTAGTGTCACATTTGTTGCTTTGATCCTTATTATAATTAAAAATGCAGAAAATACTAAATTTTTTGTGCAATTTTCTTGCCCAGCTTGAAAGTTGTACACAATGAAAACCATCAGAACAAATGTTTCCCTCCTACTCACTAAGACATAACGCATAAGATCCCACCAAAGAAACTGAGAAGGAAAGAGGCTCCCGATCTATAAAATGGCAGAGATTTTCCTGTAAAAAATACCTGACCATCACTCTATAGACTTGTCAATCAGTTCATCATCCAAAACGACCCTCCTAAAAGGCTAAACCTAACGAAAATAGAAAATCAAAATATAATCCGAATCACACAGAGAAAATCTAAAACCTATTAGATCTCATAAACAACCAAACTAAAACCTCAGAAAACCAGGCAAGACCAAGAAGCCTTTTTATTCTATATATAATATATAATATATATCTCTATGTTAACGTTATGGAGCCTTTTTAATTTTAATGTATTTTTTTATAAGAAATAATTCCATTGATGTATGGAATAGACAAAAGGGATGGATATCCCTAGGATTACAGAAGGCTTTCCCAATTTGTTAAAGTGGAATCATAAGTCTAGGAAGCCGGGATCCTTTTTATTCATTGTCGGCTGGATGCAGGTTGTAAGGTGGGGCCGTTCAGTATATGCAAACATTCAGAAATTCATCCAGTTTCAGCTGACTGTTAACGTTGCAGCACTCATTATCAATGTCGTAGCAGCAATATCCTCTGGTGATGTCCCATTAAATGCTGTGCAGGTACACTTTCATTCTGTGTTGGGTGCCATTGAGTATGTTCATAAGTAACTTTATGATTGACACCTCTGTACTCTTCAACAGCTATTGTGGGTTAACCTTATTATGGACACACTCGGAGCGTTAGCGTTGGCTACTGAACCACCTACTGATCACCTCATGGACAGGACGCCAGTTGGTAGAAGGTATACTTAGCGTTGTAAATTTCTACAGATATTTGCAGAATACCAAAGTTTAATGATGGTTTTTCTGGGGGCTTTAATTAAGATAAATGATATAAGATTAAATATGTCAACATTTTTTTTTTTTTGTTTATGAGAACTAGTTATTATGGTGAATGAAAGGACAGCATATACTTATTAAAAAAATTAGGGATGACTGAACTGGGGTTTCTGACTTGTTGTCTAATCCAGCTAATCGAACTCATAACTTTTGGGCTGGGTAGGTATAATATTCCCATATTTTGTCGTTCTAGTATCATGGAATGTCTTGAATTCGGTATCTCTTTTCATGGTGGTACCTAAAAACTTTGGACCTTTTTTTCTTATCTAACTTTGTTAATAGAAGCCAAAAAGAGTATAGTTCAATTGGCATTGATGTATGACCTATGACCAAGAGGTCATGAGTTCGAATCCCTCCTCCTCAATGTTTTTGAATTAAAAACAAAAACTTTGGAAAAGCAATATACATCTTTCTTCTCAAACTGCTTCCTCCTTTGTCATTAATATAATTTTCTGTAAGAAATTGTCTGAACTGGTGTCATATCTTTGTAGTTGTGTGTGTTCATTTGCGCTTTGTCTTCTTCTCTATATTTTTAGAAGCAAATTTCGATTCTATGCAATACTACTGTTTAATAATCCGTTTCATGTTTTAGAGAACCTCTTATAACAAATATTATGTGGAGGAATCTGCTGATACAGGTAATTTCTTGTGGCTCAATTTCTATGCTTTTCAAAGTTAAACTTTTGAAGGTTAGCATATGAGAAAATTCCTTTATTCATTGGGCCATCTTCAGGCATTTTATCAAGTCGCTGTGTTGCTTGTCCTTAACTTCCGTGGTCGAAGTTTGCTTCATTTGAATCACTCTCATGTGCAAGCTAACAAATTGAAGAATACGCTGATTTTCAATGCATTTGTGCTTTGCCAAGTAAGACCTTTACTTGATAATTTTATGTGAAAATTAGTTGCTTTTGCCTCCATTATTTTCTATTTGCATCTCTGGATTAACCAAGATAGTTTGGGGCTAGTTTTGAGGGGTAGAAAGAAATTTGGGTGATATTTGGACCCTTATTAGATTTCATGTTTCTCTCTTAACTTTAATTACTGAGGTCCCGTTTGATAATCATTTGGTTTTTTGTTTTTGGTTTTTAAAATTTAATCTTATTTTTACTCATCTTTCCTACCATGTGTCAATCTTTCCTTAAGAAAGTATGTGAATGCTGACCAAATTTCAAAAACAAAAACAAGTTTTTAGAAGCAACTTTTTTTTTTGTTTCTAAATTTTGATTTGGTTTCTAAATTTCAAAAACAAAATGACTATCAAACAGGGCCTATACGTTTCTTTTTTGTAATTACCCTTTAAGAATAATTTTAGTCGATTGAAGCTCTTTTCTGAAGGTGTCTCCTCCGTTTGTTTGGGCTGTTTTTGTTGTCTCATTTTATATACCTTGTGGTTCATTATTAAAAAAAATTACTGACTTGTATCTGGTCCTCTAACTTCAGATTTTCAATGAATTTAATGCTCGAAAACCTGATGAGAAGAATATCTTCAAAGGAGTCAATAAAAATTACCTCTTTATTGGGATCGTCGGAATTACAGTTGTTCTCCAGGTGAGACTGGTGGTTCAGCTTTGCTATTATGTTCTAAGATTAGCAAAAGTTCTTGAAATTAACATCTTATATTTCTTCTTCTTAGGTGATCATAATCGAATTTTTGGGGAAGTTCACATCCACAGTCAGGCTTAATTGGAATTATTGGATTATTTCCATAATCATCGGCATTATCAGGTATGCTTATATCTTAAATTTCATGTTACCGATATGCCTTCATAATGGTTTGCCATCAAACATTGTAAAACCTCAAAATTTCGAATCAATCGAAGAATACGATAATGCCAATAGGTCGAGAGGACTGTATACTTTACTCTGTGAAGTTGCACCATTTTGGTTCATGTGCTAAACAATCTCTCCTGTTTTTTCAGTTGGCCTCTAGCTCTCATTGGTAAATTCATACCTGTTCCTGAAACACCCTTCCATGTGCTCATTATCAGAATGTTCCGCAAGCGACAACCCGAGGCGTCTTAACTGCTCAACTCCCCAAATTGTTTTATGGGACAGCAACATTGTCTTTTTTCTTTCTCAGTTTTTAGGACCCAAGCAACACTCACCTCGGCGGCGAGATGAAATATTGTGGAGATTAGTTTTTTTGTGGTTCTAAAATGCAATCTTTTGGAGGGAACGTATGCGATTCGAGGTTCTTCGGATAAGTCAGTTTGCTTGACTAACTCATGGCTAACCCTATACGAAAATGGTGGCAGTAGACTCCATTTCCTGTTAAATATAACTAATGATCACAGTACAAGTTACAATTTCAGTCAGTTTATGTTAATAACTTTGTGATTAGGTGGCTTCTTTTGGTTTGAAGATTATGTTAAATCTGGAAATACACTGAACGATATACTGAAACTATACAAAAGCGTTGATTGAATTATGTCTTTTATCATTCGTGAACTGCATTGTAAAGTCGTAACATGGTTTTTTAGTTGAGTTCGAGAAAAATTCTGGTATATTTCTTTCATATTTCTTAGTAGATTTCTAATTGCAATGAGAAATAATGTTTTCCAAATGGGGGAGTTTTGAACTTGTAATCTGTTTGATTACCATTTAAATAAAAAAATAAATAAATAAATAATCTCTTGATTACCATATGCATGATGTCATGCTCTTTTTATAAAAATAAATAATAGAATGTTCTTCAAATGCTGAAGTCACCTTTTTTCTTTATGGGTAAAATATAAGTTTAGTCTCAAAGTTAAAATTTAATATTCACGGTTTTAAAAAATAAAGTTTAGTTTCTATGGTTTGAAGAAATATAAAACTTAGTCCTTATAATTTTAAAAATTAGAATTTAGACCTTATGGATTGATAAAACTTAAACAATAGTTTTTGCCATTTTTAATTGTTAGCGATTTAAATATTTGAAATCATGAATTAAGTTAGTTATTTTAATGGAATTATGAATTAAGTGACTTATATAACAAAAAAAAAATCATTTAATCTATATGACCTTCATTTTAGATTTATAAAATTATAGAGATTAAATTTTAAATGTTAAAATCTTAGAAGCTAAATTCTAACTATTTTTAAAAATTATATACACTAAATTCTTGGAAAATTTACGAGATAAGTCAAATTAAAAAAATAATTACAAATATGGTCATTTAAAAAAAAATAGCAACTATAATCATAGGTATTAATAAATATATAATATTGTTATAATAATTAATATTGTATTAATAATAAATAATACTATATTAATGAATATTAATAATACAATATTGAAACGTCTTAATGACTATTGATGTAAATATTTTAAAATTTGACTACATTTGTAATTATTTTGCATAAGATGTCACCCTTGATGCGATGTGGTTGTGGTGTATGAGTATTCTAATGATTAATTTCAAGTGTGAGACTAAGTCCTACGTTTCGTATCACATGAATATGCAAGTATATGCAGTCGAAATTGCAGCAAGTGGTAAGTATTTATTTTATCGTTCTCTACAGGGAATTGGTAATTAATAAGTGTTATCTTAAGAGTCAGTACAGAAAAGTAAACAATTTTAATTTGGGGTTTGGTTCTGGTTTTTAAGTTTATAATTAACCAAGTAATTAAAAAGGCGTAAGATGGCTTAAAAGCGACTAAGGTTAAGCTCGGAATAAATGATGGCAAAAAGATTAATTCATGCTACGCTACTATTTAGCGCTCCCTTCCAGAACACTCTATAGCAACCCTCTGGTACATTGTCCGTGGGTTTGCAATTCTAACAAGCAATAAGTATGCAACTAGCGAGAATGTTATCCCTAACTCTATCTCTTACAATGTGAAAGACTAAGCATCACCTAGCGATTACGGTTGGATTAATCCTTCGTCGCACCCTTTCTTAAGGCGAATGGAGAGTAGGCTACATGTGGGTTGTCAATCGACCCTTGCTAATGAAAAACAACCGTCGTAATTATTAATGCATCTTCCTTTATCCTAATTTAACGTACACTACTAAAAATCTAACCTTCCATGACACCTTTTTTCTTCATTTTGCAAGAAAGAGAAATGAAAAGAGTCATAATAGATCAAAATGAGTGCTTTTTATTTTTTTCTTAATTTATGATTATAATTTTTAGTCATGAAAAGTGCATTAGGTTCTGTGTTAAAGCTGGAAACGATGCTGTTATTTTCTAAATATTTAAGTATGTTAAAAATACTTATTCAAAAGTGAAAAAAGAAGTTTTCATTCTAAACCCAACTTCCGTTCACGAAGGACACAAAGCGTATCACAATACCCATTGAAGCGTCTCACAAAGCCTCTCTTCTTCGCGAAGTTCATCGGAAAATTGAAGCCGTCCCCGTTTAGTGAGCTTAGTCATTTTGGGAAGCTACTCATTGGAACCATTTGAGACTATAAATTCAATTCTGAAAATACCCATTTTGCTTCCACGTTCATCATCGGCTTCAGGATTTTTAGAATCCATTGTCGGTGCTAGGTAATTGTACGAGCTTCTTTTTTATTCTAATTCGTATTTCCCACTTTTGATCTTGTTGATTACGAGGGCTTTGGACATTTTCGGGTTTCTCCATTTTCCTTTTCCTGAATGTTTGAGGATGAATTGAAATGACCTAGAAATTGAAATTTTTGTTTATACCTTTACCGATTGTTCTTAGCAATTCTAGAGTTGGGTTTATTTGATCTTTGTAAACAATCACTGGGTTAATTGAAGCTGTTTGAATTCGGTGTGATACTTGATGAAATATAACTGTCTTGTTTTGGATTTGAAGTGGAGATTGATTTGCTTGTAAGAGTATATAATTGCTATTGATGAAAACCAACCTTAGCTCTTTGTTTCTGTTCTGTTATGTTTTGATTTGTTCATATCTTTGCAAATTATTCCCAGCAATTGTATATGTTAGGTTTGTTTTATCTTTGTAAACATTCATTGACTTGATTGAAGCTGTTTGAACTGGGTGTGATATTTGATGATTGAAATTGTCTTGTTTTGGATTTGTGGTGGAGATTGATTTGTTTGTAAGACCATAATAGTTGTTTGAATTGTTTTGTTTGTTTGTTCTTCAAGTTTATCACCACCGCCATCGTCAACCGCGCTCGTCAACCTGTACTCGTCGTTGCAACCGTTGCCGTCACTAGTGTTCAACGCTCGCTTGAGGTATTTTGGCTACCAGTCTTGTTCTTTATCTCTACGATTTTCAACTTTGAGTCTTTGTCTCTGGTTTTATCAATTAGGGGGGAACATTTTGCTCGAAATTTTGATAACTTCAGACTTGTCAAATTTGAAGTGAACACTTTAAAGAGTTTGAATGATTACAAAAGTAGACTACATAAATGAAAATTCTGCATTGTAAATAGTTTCTGAATTAAAATTGTGCAATTTCTTATATGCTGAGCTACACATAATTTCTTAAAAAATAGAGCATTAGAGGAGTCTCACTTCAATAATTTGTAATTAGATATATGCAACTAACTAACACCATTCACTAAAAATATGGTTTTGGAAATTTAGAGTTTGTTCATTGTACTTTTAATATAAAAAATCTTAAAATTGGTCTCTATTCTCTTTATTTGATTGTGATTCTGTGAATACGTTGGATAACAAGGTTAACTTCTTTTTTCCATGATATTTTCCTTTTCTACTCAAAATATGTATTCTGATGGGATATCTTGAAGTTTATATCTACTCAAGCTATAGCTACGCCCTTTTTCTTTCTTTTTATTAATTAAAAATTTAGTAAACAAAAATAAGCCTTGTTCTTGATCCTCCATGGAACTCTCTATATATGCACATTTTCTTAGCACAATTCATTTATTTATCTTCTTCACTTCTCTCCAATCCTCTTCTTCCACATCTCAACTTTATTCGTTGAGGCTCTGTGAATTGGTCAGCCATTGTTTGCTGTTGCTGCATCTTCAAGATTCACAAGCTTTTTGAGTTTTTTTCTTGGGGTTTTATGGTTTCATAACCCTTGACTCCAATTACCCTTTCATATTTGAGAATCTTGATGATGCTGCAGTGGCAATTTAATGGCTCTATATCCTTCCCCTTTGATCTTTATCTCTTTCATTCCATTTTTGCTTCATTATGTCTTCTAATTTCCTTCTATAATTGCTTTTATACATTTATATTCTAACCTCAGGTTAAGCTAACATGTTGTACTTTGTAGGTAGATTTTCTATCAAGAGTTTGTGCAGTTCCCATTAGTTTTTTTTTTTTTTTTTTTTTTTTTTTTTTTTAATGATTTATAAGTTCAAAGGAGGGAGATCATAAATCGTACATGGAGCATGTCACTGGTCTCAAACAAGATGAAAGTTAAATATCAACATTTAAGAATGAACATGTGATCGTACAGTTGAATTGGGCTATAACTCATCAACTAATTTAACACAACATAAACACTTTATTCAATATTGCTGTTAATTAAGGCCTCAAAATATGTAAGGAAGAAGAGGAAAGAATTAAAGATGTGGGATGTAGCGATGGATGATACAAGTGGTAAAACTATGTTAATGTTTGTGATTCTATTTTCAGTGATTTTTTTTTACTTTCTAATGGTAGACCCCTTGGTGCCAGAAACGTTTGTACTTGCCTTGCAATTTGGTACCATTATAACAAAATAAACAAAGTGATAAAAGATATCATCCATGTGTTGCTTTTCAATTGGGTGGGTGCTTTTTTTGGGGGGGTTTCCAAGATATCTTATGTTTCAGTTTCTTACCTCCATAATCATCCTCATCAGCCTTATACCATTTTGATTTGTTAATGGTTGAATAACTGTAAGCTTTTCAGATATATATATATACCATCATTCCTTTCACAGTTCTTACACCTTTCATGAATAACCTAATAGTCAAAACACAATATTAAGAAATCAAAAGTTATTGATTTAATGTATATTAATTTTTTACTTACAATTAATTTTTTACGATTTCTTTAACATTCAAATGTCAATAGGTCATTGTTGAGATGAAGTAAGTTGATCAAGATAGTAACGGATATCAAAAATAAAATTACCTTAAGGATATTTGCGTGCTCTTCAAAAAGCTTTTATTTTCTTTATTTCATGGTCAATTTATAAATGTAAATCTTTCTTATGGGGGTTTACTAAATTGTTGAATATTGTAAATCTTTGAAGATAGTAACGGATATAAAAAATAAAATTACCTTATGGGGGTTTACTAAATCAAGCTTAGTTTGTGTTTTTAATTATCACTTACCTCTTTTTGTTTTGCTCCAAAATAGATTATTCACTATTTAACCTAAAGGTTTTCTAAGTTATGTATGTGTTGGTCAAGTTTTAGTATGGAAACATCAGTTAAATTGAAGTTATGAAATTTGTTTTGAAGTTCAGTTGTTCTTAGATGTTTAACTTAGTCGAGTGTGCTTCATTCTTATTTGTTGTGACGTGACTGTTATCTGAGGTAGTTTTTAGTTTAAGGTTTATAGTGACAAACTTTTGTTTGTTCTTATTTCTGGACTCAAGAGGAATATTTTAGGTCATTCGTTTAAATGTTATTCATTCTTGTCCTTGAGTTTAGTTAAGTGACAAAATTTACTAATGTCCTGAATCTATTTATTTGAAATGTTTCTTAG
The DNA here is from genome assembly GCA_037833695.1 of Sechiopsis laciniata. Lineage (NCBI taxonomy): Eukaryota > Viridiplantae > Streptophyta > Magnoliopsida > Cucurbitales > Cucurbitaceae > Sechiopsis > Sechiopsis laciniata. The sequence goes on along the minus strand of JBBMKA010000020.1, from coordinate 8,161,253 downwards.
AATTATACAATGGACAAATCATGGATGAAGAAGAATAGGTTGTCTAAAGAATATGAGTTGGGAATAGAA
>JBBMKA010000020.1:8141710-8161084 GCA_037833695.1 Sechiopsis laciniata | reverse complement strand
AGGCCCTTTAGGCCCATTGGTAGCTAGGGTTACTGTTGTATATTCTATATAAAGGCATTGCCTCCATGAATAATATGTGGAACAACTATTCAGTCTCAATATTGTCTTACAGAGGGGACTGAACTCCTTGTCTTGTCCCTTTGCCCTTCACTTCACCCTTGCCCTTCAGGCGGTTCTTTTTTTAGTCACTTAGTTTCTTATTGAAGTGTTTCTGTCTCTTATAAAAACAATCAGTTTGTGGACTTTTTGTCACACAATTTTGTATATTCTTCTCTTAGATCTTAATATTTATATCTATGCTGTTTTTATGACTACCAATTGTACTACTAATAGTCTAATACCACTATTTTGTCAGATTTTTTATTTGTCGAACTTAATTATTGATACTTCAATAAATAGGTCATTAGAGGTGGTCGTCGAATTGAGGTCTCAATTTATGAGATTGTTGTAGGTGATGTTATACCACTCAATATTGGTGATCAGGTCAGCAGTTCTATTCTTTTCTATTTGTATTTTGACTCGCACTATGATGATGAACTGTTATGCTGATAGATCTTCATTAGGTCCCTGCTGATGGCATCTTAATATCTGGACACTCACTTGCTATTGATGAATCAAGCATGACTGGAGAGAGCAAGATCGTTAGTTTTTTATATCTTTGGCTTATTCGATTAAAGGAAATGTTCTTCAATTCTCTTTTCTTCTTTGTCTAAAGAAAGGTTGCTTCTTTTGCAGGTTCAAAAGCATGGTAAGGAACCGTTCCTGATGTCTGGATGCAAAGTAGCTGATGGTAGCGGCACCATGCTGGTAAATGTTTCTTTATTTATTTTTGGGTTATTTTTTTCTTACTTCTAGACTCCAGCCCTTAATACTTGCCTCAGCCATATGTATTAGCATGTTAATATAATACTTGAAGGCACATCATTAATAATTTGTGTTAAGAAAATTAAGATAAGGAACAAAATGTTTGTTTTTTTAAGTAAAAGGGCTGAAAATGGGTACTTCTGCACCCTTTTTTTTTTTGAAGTAACCCAAAGGGACGTGCCCAATGTTTCCTTAAATTGCAATGTGTCACATGCAAGTGTCCATGATTCTTAGGCAAAAAGGGCCTTGCACAGTGCATATGTTAAGTTTATATCTTGGGAAGTAGATCCTATCCCATCTCTGAACTGGTGTTGTTCTTAATCACATTTTTGGGCTTTAAGATTGTAAAGGCTTTGATACCAATCTTGGTGCAGATAGTATTGATGGAAATCTGTTTTTTGTTGTGTTTAAGATTGCAAGAAGTTACATCAGTAACTTTTCAGCTACTTCAATTGTAATTTGTAAATAGCAATTAACAGTAGCTTATGAAAAAGGTAGTAGAAAAGCACAGTAAGCCTCAGTAAAATCTTAAATCCCAATGCTTGAAACTTCTCTACATTATAATTTCAGGTTACAAGTGTTGGAGTTAATACTGAATGGGGTTTGCTTATGGCAAGTATTTCTGAAGACAATGGCGAGGAAACTCCTTTGCAGGTCTGATCTTGTTGCTGTTTTTGGTTATTGATGGTATATGTTTTCTTGTTCTAAGTTAATGATTTTTAATAGGTGCGTTTAAATGGTGTGGCAACTTTAATTGGTATTGTTGGACTCACAGTAGCATTTTCTGTCTTAGTTGTGCTCCTCGCAAGGTAAGAGAGCTTTGCTAATTATGTCTGCTCTTTTCTATTGATAGGAGATGCTTGTTTAACTTCTTTTTGGTCTCATTTTTTTTTTATAAAATGAGCAGGTATTTCACTGGTCACACCAGAAATCCAGATGGAAGTCGTCAGTTTATTGCGGGCCAGACAAAAGTTGGCCGTGCTGTTGATGGAGCTATTAAAATTGTGACTATTGCGGTATGTATGAAATTTTGAACTGTTTTCTGTTTGGAGGAATGATGTGTATGCCTGCTTGGATCAGCATTATGATACATTTTGCTTTCAATGTTTGTTATGTAGGTGACCATCGTCGTGGTTGCTGTGCCTGAAGGGCTTCCACTAGCTGTGACCTTAACGTAAGTTTACTTATTAAGATTTTGTGTACTTTTGTCTTTGGAAAACATGTTTTTATATAAACATTTAATTTCAATATTGCAATCAAATCTTATGTTCTGATCTGATTGTGTGGGTACATTGCTTGCTTTTGTTTCCTCGTGGTCTGCCTGCTTCTCCAATCTGTATGATGTTCTAGTTTTAATTTGTTTGTAAAATTACTTAAATGCAATATAAACGAGAGATTCTTTAATCCTTAGAATTGTATTAAGCTTTGTATGTTCTAACTTTTTCCTTATTACAGAATGCACTCTGTCTTTATGTTCATTTATTTCTGACATTCATCATTAAATATTTTGACTAATCTTTCAGTCTGGCATACTCAATGAGAAAGATGATGGCAGACAAGGCACTGGTATGTATGGTGGTCCCTTTCATGGTCGTACTTGGGTGAAATTTTGTTGTGAATTGATATTGCAGATTTATTATTCATGTTAACATGCTATGATGTGATTTAAACTTAAGGTGCGGAGGCTATCAGCATGTGAGACAATGGGATCTGCTACAACTATTTGTAGTGATAAGACTGGAACCTTAACTATAAATCAGGTAAGTTTCATAAATTATTGTTTGATGTTTAGCTCACATTTTATTCTGAACCTTAACTATAAATCAGGTAAGTTTCATAAATTATTGTTTGATGTTTAGCTCAAATTTTATTCTATTGTATCGACTTCAAATTTCTCTTCTTTTTTAAAAATTTTTTTTATATAGAATTCAAAACTCTCTTTTGTTTGTTAAATCGGGCAAGTTTCACATTTCTTGTTTGATTTTTAAGCATACAGTTTATTCTAGTGACAACTTCGTGCTTTCTCCTAAATTTAATCTTCAAAATTTTCTTGTTTGATGTTAAATTTTTGTTTGTTAAATTGAAGTTCACAATTTTTTTGTTGTATTTTTAAGCTTACATTTTGTTCTAGTTAAGAGTATGTGCTTCTCTCGAACTTGATCTTCGAAATTCCGTTTTATATGACATTAAATTGACAACAATTTTAAGTCTCCTTTAGAACTCTTCGGTATGTTGATAATGATGAAATAGAGAAATACGTGTGAATCTTCAAATTTTATTCAGATCTTTCTTTTGCTTTGATTACTCTAGTTGCCATTTCAGGTCTATTGACCTTGTTAGCCAATTTTGTAGATGACCATTGTTGAGGTTTATGCTGGTGGGAAGAAGACTGATCAACCAGAGAAGAAGTCAGAGTCGTCTTCCATGTTATACTCACTACTTGTTGAAGGAATTGCTCTGAACTCAAATGGAAGTGTATATGTGCCTGAGGTATGCCAAAATGAATCGGTGATTATTTTTTACTCATAAATTAAATTAATCTGATATAAACTTTCCAGAGCCTCGAGTTTTTTGTGTTACTATCATTGTCAATAGATTCAAATTTACAATCCAGTTTTGTCATCTTCCAATATGTATAATACCAGCCAGTTGAAACCCCTAGTGTTTCTCTGTTTTTGTAATTTGCAGAGTGGTGGAGAGCCAGAGGTTACAGGATCACCTACGGAAAAGGCTATTCTTAATTGGGGTATCAAGGTGCTTTTCTATTGTGTTCATCCTTTTTTTCATACAGAATTTATGTGAAGAATACAATATTCATAATAATTCTGTGGTCACAGCTGGGAATGAACTTTGAAGCAATTAGAACAGAATCTACAATTCTTCATGTTTTCCCCTTCAGCTCAGATAAAAAACGTGGTGGTGTTGCAGGTCTACGGGTAATCAGCTTATGTTGTGTCATTTGAAAATCAATATTCTGTTACTATTTGATTTGTTTCTCCGAATAAAATTTTAACTCCTCATTTGTCTACCAAAAACATTGTCGTGGCTTGATAATGTCAAGACTGTAAAAAACTGGATAGACTTGCTTGTTAGTCCCTTTCCGTAGGTTGGGATTGAGATTGCTTCTCAGCATCATCATCGAAACACTTTTTGTTAGTCACTCTGGTGCTTCAATTGTAGCCATCTTTTCAAGCTTCTTTTGCACTAGGTTGAAAATGTTCTTAACCCCCTACATTTTTGTTCCAACATTTCTTTCTTTTCTTTCTTGTGTTTGTGTGTATCCTCGTGATTTCAATGGGGTGGGTTGTTTCCTACCATAGAAAATGAGAACGGGAGAGGAAATATCTATATCCTAATCAGTAAAAGTGCCAAAAGAAGTGTCCAAAGGGGTGGCGCGGTGGTTGAAGGCTTGGGCTTTGAAGGTGTACTCCCCTCAAGGTCTCAGGTTCGAGACTCATATGTGACATTAATTTGTAGATGCCTCCTGTGTCTCCATTTCTTCGATATTTCCCGGTGTCTAGCCCAAGGACGAGCTGGTTACTCCGGGTACAGTGGAGCAAAGCTCCGATTTCCCTGTTTCCAAAAAAAGTGCCAAAAGAGCTTGGTTTATTTGAGGGTTTTTTTTTTTTGTTCCAAGTTCTTATTTAGACGCATATATGTATTGCTGCTTTGATTGTTTATGTTTCTCTGAGTTCTTACTCAATTGGTTCATGTGATCTCTTATCTTCTCATCAGAATTCTCTCCGATTTTTACAGGATAATGAAGTTCATATACATTGGAAAGGTGCTGCTGAGATCGTTTTAGCATCGTGTACAGAGTACATGGATGAACATGATCACTTTGTCCAATTAGATGAAGATAAGGTCTGTCGCCTTAGTGCTCTTAGAAATGAATGGTTATGTGAAACGTTAGCACAAAAGTATTATTTCAAGTCTGTTCGTGTGATTTTAATTTATTTTCCTTCTCTTTTTTCTTTAAATATTTTTATGTATCATAGCAAGAGTTAGCACTTCGCATATATTCAATAATAAATGAGCTGCTACCTTGTTGAAATGGTTTTGATACTCATTCGTATCAAATTTGGGGTTTTATTAGGAATTTATGCTGTAGTATTTGTTACCTTTTGCAGATGAAGTATTTCAAGAGAGCTATTGAGGATATGGCTTCACGTAGTTTACGTTGTGTTGCAATTGCATATAGATCTTTTGAACCTGAGAATGTTCCTGATGGAGAAGAACATTTGAGTAAGTGGGCTCTACCAGAAGACGACCTTGTTTTGTTGGCTATAGTTGGTTTAAAGGTAGGTCTATGCTAGGTCACTTATAGTGTACTGCATTTTTACTTGTAACATTAAAAGTTATACAGATCGAAGCCATATGAAAAGTTGTCTTTGCCTCATTCTATTGATTTTTAATTATAATTTTATTTTAATTACCTCATTTTATTGAACATTTTGTAGCTTTTATCAGAAAAGCATCATCGTGCTTCTGTTGGTTACTTATTTTCATCTGATGTGCAAGATTGTTTGCGTTATCTTTTACCCCTAAATTTGTAATTGCGTTAGATGGACTTGCACTGCTTTAAGAATTAAGCTTGACATGCTTAGCAGTTTCTTTACAATCTAAAAATTGGGTGTATGTTGAATTTCTTGTGCATATATTTATTAACTTATGCTCTTTTGATTGTAGGACCCCTGTCGACCAGGAGTACGAGATGCAGTACGACTTTGTCAAAAAGCTGGTGTTAAGGTGCTCTTTCTGACAAATATTCTGTATTCATGGTTTAGTGTTATGAATTACTGATATGTCTTCGCTCTAAACATTAATGTTCAATTTTTTCTCGTCCATACTGGCAGGCATATTTATATTTCTATTTGCATATATGTGCATACATGCTTTTGTAAGATGTACTTTTTACTCTTGTTATTCCTTGTGACTGGTCGATTTTTTTAAAAAAAAATTTTGGCTCCTTGCTAGCAACTTTTGTGAAATCTTATATTTAGGAAGGTGTTGTGTTTGAAGTTTAGTTTGGGAATAGGATTTTGTGACTAAAGAAATCTGAAAATTAAAGGCAAATTCAAACATAGCATAAGAAAACTAGAGAGTTTACTAGAACATCTCAGGAGTCACCCACTAGCCTTTTAGATAATATTTGCTCGAACTTTATTTGAATAGCACGTCAATGTTCCACTAATGCTCGGAAGAAAGTTACAACAGCTGTACTGGAAAAGAAAACTAATTCAACCAATAAACCTATGTGATGTTTTTAAGATGATATTTTACTTTAATTTGCTGAAATAGTCCCCAAGGGGTGGCACAGTGGTCGAAGGCTTTGGGCTTTGAAGGTATGCTCCCCTCAAGGTCTTAGGTTCGAGACTCACCAATGACAATAATTTGTAGACACTTCCTGGGTCTCCATTCCTTCGATGCCTCCCGTTAGCCTAACCTAGGGACGGGCGTGGTTAACCTTGTTTCAAAAAAAAAAAAAAACTTTAATTTGCTGAAATCTTCAATCTACTTCCAGCTTAAAATCTCTTCGTAGTTCAAACATACAATTCACCAAAGGTGTCTTAAGACAATCAATGCCTAAGTAAAATCTTTTATGGTTCTGATTCAGATGGGAAATCAGATGTGAATCAGTTCCTCTTATTCCGAAAATAGAGCAGGCTGATCAGTTTGTAAGGGATTCATCTGTAGAAGATTTGAAAATCTATTTTCAAATGAAGATAATGAGTACGGTATCAATGTGTATGGTGGAGTAGTTTCACCAGAGATTTCTCCCAAAATTCCAGTCAAATTTTCAGTGGGTTGCAAATGTGGACAATTCCCATTTTTTCACCAATAGTTAAATCTCTTCGGAGTTCTTCTGGTTTGCTCTAGTCTCCAAAAGTAGGCTGCTTGATAGTTCTCCATGGTTCAGATTTTCTTTTAGGCTGGGTTTCTCATTGGGGTCTTGTCTTCTTGCTTTTTTTTAGTTGCCTGGTTTTGTCAGTAAGCTTACGGATTGGCTTTCTACTTTTTAAGCGGGGAGGCATCAAGAAGAGTCAATCTTCTTAGATTTTGTTGGCTTTCCTGTTATTTTGTTGGTTCAAAACCTTTGCAGCTCTCTAATCACTCATTGACTCATCTTGAAGCTCTCTTTAAAAGTCTTTTGCTGGATTTGTCATTTGGATTGTTTTTTTGTCCTTTATCATTTTTTTTCTTGGTTGGTTCAAGTCCTTTTGTTTCTTCTTTAGGGCCTTTGTTGTTTTTCATTTTCTCAGTTCGGTCTTGCTTCTTCCCTCATTCTTCCCTCACTGGTGTATTCTTTGAGCAGTAGTCTTTTTTTAAAAAATAACTATTATTTCTTTTTTTTAAAGCTTTATCCCTACGTGGACTATCCACGATTTGTTTTCTCTTTTACCATACAACTCTTGTGTCCTTTTAAATGTACTCGCTGTTTCAATATTAATCTAGAATACTTCATACATATAGATTAACTCTCCTATTACATGCTGCACAAGAGTCTTGTTTTAGTTAGATGTGGACTATTGTACTCAATTTTTTTCCATGCATAGGTACGCATGGTCACTGGTGATAATGTCCAAACTGCTAGAGCTATTGCATTGGAATGTGGAATACTTGGTTCAGATTCAGATGCTACTGAACCAAATCTTATTGAAGGAAAAGCATTCCGTGCCCTATCTGATGCCCAAAGAGAAGAAGTTGCTGAGAAAATATCAGTATGTTTTTTTGGATCTTATCGAACACCCCACAATTTTAGGAGTGTGCTTGCTTGCATAAAAAGTAATGATCGAGTCTTATTTTAACTTTTCTTGTTGTTCTAAGGTGATGGGCCGGTCCTCTCCCAATGATAAACTTCTTCTTGTGCAAGCATTGAGAAAGAGAGGACATGTCGTTGCTGTTACTGGAGATGGTACCAATGATGCTCCTGCATTACATGAGGTTCAGCTACTAACTATAGACTGTAGTCACTGTATTTCAATCGATATAGAATCAGAGTCGGGCATCTTTAATAAGAGTAGTAGTTATTTGTTTATGTGGTCCCTTGCTGCAGGGTGTGAATACTTATTAATTACAAACTGCTTGGTATTGAGAGATTATGAACAATTTGATCTTCAAATTTTTATTTCCTGACTTGCTGTTTTTCATCTTGTTCATCATTGTTTTAAATGTACTCTTTTGGAGTGTAGGCAGATATTGGTCTTGCAATGGGTATTCAGGGGACAGAAGTTGCCAAAGAAAGCTCAGATATTATTATTTTAGATGACAACTTTGCTTCAGTTGTGAAGGTGAGTCTTTTTTTTTTATTTTGAGTTCTTACTTTAATTTTATTTTTTAATTAATTTCAGAAAAATTCTAGCACTATGTACTTCTGAATCCATCTTTTTGCTGTTCATTGGATTATAGACTTCTGAATCTATCTTTTTTTGTTCATTTGATTAATATGTTGCATCTTGAGCTTGTTTTAATTGCATTGGAATTTTTTGAACATTGTGAATATTACTTATATATTTTATCTGCAGACTAAATTAGTATTGTTAAATTCGATGGCCTGGGGTCTAACTTGCAGTAGTTGAATTCTTTGTAATTAATTTATAAGTTTTGATGATTTTTTTTCTTCTTGCTTCAACAATCTTTTGTCGAGGGCTGAGGCATTGGGTAAATTTGCAAAGAGGGTGTTTTGATGAATAGTTGCGTAAAGAGTTATTTTGAGTGATTAGTTAGAGGAGTTATTTTGAGTGATTGGAAATTAGGCTCGTTTAGAAGTGGATTTTTGGAGAGGAGTTGCAGCCAATAGCTTGTTTGGATGTGGATTTTGTAGGAGTTGTGGAAATGAGTGGTTAGAAATGAGTAATTTTGAAACGAGGAGTTATTTTGATTTTGATAAGTAATAATTAGTTATTTTTTGTGGTTGCAATAACTCGTTTGGATATGGTTTTTTCAGGAGCTATAAATACTCATTTGTAACTCCACAAAATAAAAATCAAACACCCTCAAATTTTGTATATTGTGTTCTCTCACAAATTAGTTGCGGAAATGAGTGGTTAGAAATAAGTAATTTTGAAATGAGGAGTTATTTTGATTTTGATAAGTAATAATTAGTTAATTTGGGTGGTTGCATTAACTCGTTTGGGTGTAGTTTTTTTAGGAGCTGTAAATGCTCATTTGTAACTCCACAAAATAAAAATCAAACACCCTCAAATTTTGTGTACTGTATTCTCTCACAAATTTTGTGCGCACTTTCTTACTCTCAAATTTTGTATACTATGTTCTCTCTCATATGTAAATCAGTTACTATCCAGAAGATATGGAACTTCGTGTGCCTTCGTATTTTAAAAAATTGTATTCTAAAAATAGGGAAGAAAAAAAAAACAAGATAGAAATGTATAATTGTATATGTATTTCTTTGATTTTGTTTTGGAGCCTTTTTATTCATAGTCGACTGGATGCAGGTTGTAAGGTGGGGCCGATCAGTATATGCAAATATTCAGAAATTCATCCAGTTTCAGCTCACGGTTAATGTTGCAGCACTCATCATCAATGTTGTGGCAGCAGTGTCCTCTGGTGATGTCCCTCTAAATGCTGTGCAGGTTTGTGCGCAGTTTCTTTCTCTGTTGGATGCCATTGAGTATCTTCATAATAATTAACATGTTGGTTGACATCAGTCTACTCTTTGACAGCTTTTGTGGGTTAATCTTATTATGGACACACTCGGGGCACTGGCGTTGGCTACTGAACCACCAACCAATCACCTCATGGACAGGTCGCCAGTTGGTAGAAGGTGTGTATACTCGTGTCTTAAATTCTACATAACTCAAGTTTGATGATTTTTTGGGGAGGATGATAGGCTTAAGTTTAATTAAGATAATTAGTTGACATGGTTAAGTCAATATTTTATTTTATTTTGCGTTACCGTTGTTTTGTTTGTGAATGTTAGTCCAATCTTGCTAATCAAACCTCTAACTTTTTGGCTGGGTAGGCATTGTGTTCCCATATTTTCCATTCGCATGTATCTTGGCTTGGCATAGGTTTTCATGGTACCTTATCTAGCAACTTTAGACCTTATTTTGTTATCTCACAGTCTCACTTTAAAGAAACAGTACTTTCAGAATTTTTCAACTGCTTCCTCGCATATATAAATCTCTTAAGGAAAATGTCTTAACTGGTGATGTATTATCATATGGAGTTCGATTCTATGAAATACAGCTGTTTATTTACAAATCTGTTGTATGTTTCAGGGAACCTCTGATAACAAATATCATGTGGAGGAACCTGCTGATACAGGTAATTTCTTGTGGCTTGATTTCTATGCTTTTCAAAGTTTCCATTTTTGAAGGTTCTCTTCTCTCTCTAGTATTTGAAGAAATAGCTTACTTTATTGTGAATCTTCAGGCATTTTATCAAGTCACTGTGTTGCTTATCCTCAACTTTCGTGGTCAAAGCTTGCTTCATTTGAACCACTTTAATGTAGACGCTATCAAAGTAAAGAATACGTTGATTTTCAATGCTTTTGTGCTTTGCCAAGTAAGCCCCTTTACTCAGAGTAATATTCAGGGAGAATTTTTATGTGCTGCTTTTTTTTTCATGGGATTTACAATAATGGAGTCCAGCATGTTTGTATTTTTTTGTTTGTTTCTCCCTTATTTTCTGGCTATATTTTGGGATCAATCAAGATAAATATGGGGCGTTTCTATTCCCAACTAAACTTCTTTGTCAAGTGTTCTTATTTAGATAAATATACTGACTTGTATCTATCTGCCTCTAACTGCAGGTTTTCAATGAATTTAATGCTCGAAAACCTGATGAAAAGAATATATTCAAAGGAGTCAATCAAAATTACCTCTTTATTGGGATCGTTGGAATTACTGTTGTTCTCCAGGTGAGAACTGTCATTCGATCTTGCTTTCGAGATTAGCAAGATCTTTGAAGTCTTAACATTTTATTTTTTCTTCTTCTTTAGGTGATTATAATCGAGTTTCTCGGGAAGTTCACATCCACAGTCAGGCTTAATTGGAAATATTGGATTATTTCCATAATCATTGGCGTTATCAGGTAGCATATCTTAAATTTTATGTTATAAGGGGTGGTGTGGTGGTCGAATGCTTGGGCTTTGCCCTCCTCAAGGTCCCATTCTTTCGATGTCTCCCGATGCCTAGCTTAGAAACGGGTGTAGTTATCTGGGTATAGTGAAAAAAATAGAAAAGAATACAGAGCTCTTTTGAAATTGCTCCATTTTGGTGATCTGTGCTAAACTATCAGTCGTTCTCTTTTTTCAGTTGGCCTCTAGCTCTCCTTGGGAAATTCATACCTGTTCCTGAAACTCCCTTCCATGTGCTCATTATCCGAATGTTCCGTAAACGACAACCCGGGGCAGCATAATTTCTCAACTCCATAGATCGTTTTATGCGACTGCTGGGGATCCGCAACAGCAGCAGCAGCATTGTCTTTTTCTTTCTCAGTTTATATAGGACGGTGGGTTTTAGGTACCAAGCAACTCACCTCGACACCAAGATGGATTGTGTGGAAATTGGTTTTTTTGTGCTTCGAAAGAGCACTCTTTTCGAGGTTCTTCATCGATTGCTTGGCTAACTCATGGCTAACCCAATACGAGAATGGTGGTGGCAAGTAGAAGAGTCTGTCTCCTGTTAATTATAAGTATGAGTTTCTGTTTCTGTTTCTGTTAATAACTTTGTGATTTGTGGTTGCTTTTGGTTTGAAGATTATGTTAAATGTGAAATACGTGGAACAAACAATACAAAAACTATACAAAATCCTTGATTAATTTCCAACTTATCATTTCCTTTTTTTTAGTTGGAGATTATTTTCTTAATTTGATGGTATGGTCTTGCCAATTAGAGAACAAACTTGGGAAATTCAAATCTTCCAACTTGTTTAGCAAGTTAATTCAGAGTAACTATTAGTTAATAATTCTCTATGTTTTTTGTTGAAGGTACAAGTCTTAAATTAGAAGTTTGTTTCTGGAACCCCATTAAAAATGCACCTAATCGATAGAAGTCTTAAATTAGATTTTTTTTTTTTTTTTTTTTTTTTTTTGAGCTCTTACCTTTGTATCTCGTAAATCAAACATGAAACTATCAGGGACATCATGGTAGCTTCATCATGATGAATTTTTTCTATTGACTCATCTTAGGGGTTTGTCAATTAGTGAACAACTTTAAGGAGGTGTTTGGGATAAGCAGAATAAGAATTATTAGGGGATAAAGAAAAATTATGAAGAATAAAATTTATTAGAAGAAAAATGATTCGTTTTCATTTATAATTCGATCTCTTTTCTTCAAAGGCCCCGTAAGAGATACTAATAGTCTAATATCACATCGGGGACATAATGAACAGTTCTTGAAAGGACGAAGGGTTTTAGAAATGAGGAGAAATGGTTATAAGAGTTGATATAGGTTTGGATTAAAATCTTAAGAGTGGTTGTGATAGAAAACTTCATTTGAAATTGAACTCACAAATGTATGTATTTTTTAGTTGCATTTAAATTATTGAGAAGAGTTATAAGTGGTCGCGATACACAATTATGAGATTATGAATAGTTAAAGTAGAAGTGATATATATGAGTACCTAGATGGTTAAAGTTTATGGAGAGTTTTATGGAAGGATTTATCAATGCATTTTGGAGCTTTTTAGAATGGCTTCATTCAAACATAGGGATGGAGTGACCTCTAAATAAACTCTCACAAATCTTATATCCAATCACATCCTAAAGGGTGAAATTGCTTAGATTAGTGCAATGTGCAATCAAATCATGGGAAAGCTCCAATACAAGTGATGAACATTGAGTCTATCAAGTTTGAGGTCTTTAATCAAAGCTATTTAGTGGGACTTGCAATATTGAAGAGCTTCAAAATCCAATGCTTTTGAGACATCAATATAGCTACAATATATGTTGATGAAGCAAAAAGTTTGATGGATATGATATGCAATGATGAAAATAACATATCTCCATTAACACATAAATAAAACATAATGATACATGAACTCATAACACAATTCCATTTTTAAAATATTGAACAAAATATGACACTAAAGATAATTCTAGGAAAATTATAATAAAACTTTCGTATTAAACAGCCTAAATATACCTTATAGATCCTGCTTGTCGTCTGCTCCTCAAGATTAATGTGCAAATCTTCCACAGAGACAAGGTTAACAAATGGGATTAAGGTCATAATTCATTCTTGGTTCCTGTTTTTTAAGATTTTATAGCTCTAAAACTAACAAAAAAAAACATCCCTTTTTGTTTGCATATCCTAGAGATTAAACAACAAACTTTCTCACCATATTTAGTAAAATGGGCAAGCAAAAAATAGTGTAGATAAGAAATGGGAAAAAAATATTTAATTTAATTGTTGACTTTATCAAATAGAATAAAAGCAAACTTCCCTATGTATGACTTTATCAAATAGAATAAAAAGGCACACACAAGTTGTAGATCTCAAGTTTTCTTAATTTATCAATAAAAAAAAATCCATCCATTTTCTAACCTTCCAAACACTCTTTTTTTGTCCCACCATCCAAACACAGTCTTTTTTTGTCCCACCATCCAAACACACCTTTTTTTATCTCACCATCCAAACACAGCCTTATAACTACAATCAAAACACAAAAAAACATTTCAAATCTATTCTACCATTTCATCTCTCTTTTTTTTTTCTCTTCGCTTTCTATCTTGTTTGGTTGGTTTCTTGTAAAATATTTAAGAAAAATCTTGAAATCTCGTGTGAAGTTAGGTACATGTTGTTTGAGCAGCAGCAACCGCAGCCACCGACGAAGGAGGCAGAGGTGACGATGAGTGGGAGGAGGATCGAGACCGAGACCGAGAACAGGATCGAGACCGTGGCAGCGAGAAACGTGAGAATGGTAGTGGAAGAAGAGAGGCTTGAGATTGTGGATTTGAGTGGCATTTCTTTGAGCTCTTTGCCAAATCCTAATGTTAATTTGGCCACCATTTGCAAGTTAAACCTCTCTAATAATAACCTTCAGGTGATCTCTTTAGCTTCTATTATGGATTTGAATTTGTTTTTTTAGACATTATGGATTTTGAAACTTACACCATTTTCTAGAGAAAACATAAATTGCAAGTTTAATATGTTTATTGCAATTAAGGACACTTTCATCTTGAGTAAACAATCTTTTGCTTTTAAAAATATTTTAAAGACTGTTTCAAAAAATATATATATATATTTTTTAAAAACTGATATTATCAAATGACTAGCAAATAGTAAAAGAAAATGAAAAGTTTTAATAACATTTTTATTTTGATCTCTTTTTTTAATTGTTTTATAATTTCAATTTCTATAATGAATAAGATTATTTTACAGAGCATCCCAGAGTCTCTAACAGCAAGATTATTGAACGTTATGGTATTAGATGTTCATTCAAACCAATTAAAATCTCTGCCTCACTCCATTGGTTGTTTGGCTAAGCTCAAGACTTTAAATATTTCTGGCAATCTCATCACTGTTCTTCCCAAAACTCTCGAGGATTGCAGGTTCGTTCTTTTTCATATTATCAGAATTTCAACATCTAATATTTTTTTAATCGGGAGTGGAAGATTTTGAACCTATAACCTCTTAGTTATAGGGTCATATAAGATGTTATTAGAGTTTCTGCTCCTTTTGATTTATATGTTATACGGATCTTACCTTTTAATCTTTTTTTCTTATGAAAAAAAAAAGAACTTACCTTTCTATTTTTTATGTTTTATGCAGATGTTTGGAAGAATTGAATGTAAATTTCAACAAGTTGATACGACTCTCAGACACGATAGGAATTGAACTAACGAACTTAAAAAAGCTTTCAATAAACTCTAACATGCTAGTTTATCTTCCCCACTCCATCTCCCACCTCACTAACCTCCGTGTCCTCGATGCTCGCCTAAACTGCCTCGCGTCCCTCCCTGACGACCTCGAAAATCTTACAAAGCTAGAAGTTTTGAATGTGAGCCAAAACTTCCACCACCTTGAAAATTTACCTTATTCTATTGGCCTTTTATTGTCCCTAGTTGAACTAGACATTAGCTACAATAGAATAACTTGTCTCCCTGAGTCCATTGGTTGCCTAAAAAATCTCCACAAACTTTGTGTGGATGGAAACCCCTTGTGTTCCCCTCCCCCACTAGTGTTTGAACAAGGAATTCATGCTGTTCGGGAGTACTTGACGGAGAAGTTGAACGCATCGCACCAAAGCTCACACAAGAAGAGGTCGTGGGTCGGGAAGATGGTTCGATATGGAACCTTCAATGGTGGCTATGGCTATTTTAGAACTATTGACCCACGTGACGATCAAGAAGCCATCATGTGGTCTCAATATCGCTCCATCGATGCTCTCACTTCACCACGCCGCTTCTCTTCAACACGAGGATATACTAGATGATTAGGTTGTTGTCAAATATGCAATTTTCATAAGAATGATTAATCTCTATTTTATCGTATTTTAATAGTTTTTAAGTCTGAGAATGTATAAACAAAGTATATGTTGTGTGACAAAATATGAATTATGTGTGAGATATATAGACTTTTTTTACATGTAGTGTTATTTGGGAGTGAGATTAACGGTTAAGATGGAGTGGGAAAAGGTTTATACATAGCCGCTATAGCTTACATTTTATATATTATCTAATTTAGGTTAAAAGAATTTAATTTAGTTCCTATTAAATTGTCCCTCTATTTTTTTTTTTTTTTTTTTTTTGCCCACTTCAAGCTTTTATACAATTAATCAAATTTAACTTTTTTATATCTACATTTAACTCGTGATTTTAATATGTTGTATCCAAGAAAAGCATTGTTACACGTGAGAAAACGGCTAAATATTAGTAATGATAACAATATTTTAGAAAACTTAATTACACAAACAATTAAACTAAATTTAAATTTATAGAATGATTGATCCACCAAATATGCTGTTCTTTTCTTTCTTGGTAATGCTAAGGGTTTTCTCCATCTTTTTTTTTTTTTCTTTTTTTTTTGCAAATGTGTTATTGTTACTTTAACAAAGAGGTTTTTGCAAATCAAAATCATAGATATTAGTTTAGAAACACTTAAAAACGAATGATCAACACTAAATATACATACTACTTTTTATCACTTTGCACTTTTAGCCATGAAATCCTTACTAGTCCTCTATCTATAAGCTCTTTCACTCACCGACGACAGAATATTAAGACTAAGCCTTACTTATTTGCTTCATCATTATTTAAAACTATTTGCATTGTCATTTATCACAATTTCTATCAGATGCTCTCAACTCGAGAATTACAACATTTTTCAAATACCAAAATTAAAACTTAAATTCATGTACAACTCATAGAGATTACTAACATGTACTAATAGATTATAGCTACTAAAATGAAGGGAGTCCTCCAGTTGTAAAATAAAATTTGATATTATATCACACATTATAGCTACTCAAGATTGTGCATTTCTCTTTAGTTCTAAATCTGTCTATATATTATTTTTTTCGTTTAATAACAGAGTATTTAAACCTCTTCACACTCCGATTTACAGGTATATTGACCAAACATTTGGACAGATGTGAAACCTTGAACATAATTTACAGGCCACCTCTTTTATTCTTTTTCTTTTTTCTTTTTTTTCTTTTTTTTGAGATCTTAACTCAATGGTATATATAAATCAGTCATAGAGACATTGAAAAAAATAATAAAAATAAACGTTTCTGCATAATGAAATGTTAAACTGACCTCCAACTGAAGAAGAGCTTTCAAACTAATTCACATGAGATATAGTTCAGTTCAAACAAACTGGGCCAGTTAACCGGCTAACAGTAACAGAACCAAACTAGTTATGTTTGGCCTGATTCTCCCTATGTTGGTCGGGGTTGATTGGATTTAGAAGTTGGGAGAGGTGAGGAGAGGAAATTATCCAATCACATATTTGTTTTTTTGTATATAATAACCTCTCTCAACTCTCTCCAACTCTTCCTCACATCCCATCAAACATATTTAATCCTATAAAACATCAAATCAAACTTTATTACAATAAAACTTAAAATAAAACAAACAAAATTTCTCTCTTTAAAGACCAATTTCTAAAAAAAAAAAATTCAAACATCTCTTTTCAAAACACAAATTCCCAAAAAAGAAACATCTCTCCAAAACATCAATTCCCAAACAAATACTTCAACTTTCCAAATCACTCTATTTCCTCTTCCTCTCCTCTCTTCTCCCAAACTCCAAGTCAATTTGGGTTGCAGTCAAATCAACCTGTTCGGCTGGTTCGTCTGAGAAGTAAATTGTTGAACCAATGTGACCCCTAATATACTGCACTACACACTCATGTGGCACAAATTCGACTACTTTTCATTCTGTATTCAGTAGGAGAAGATAAAACCAGGGGCCAATACACCAGCAAATGAGCAATATGTAGATGCAATAAAAAGGTGAAAAGAAAGCAAAATAATTTTGAAACCTAATGAAAGGATCAATAAGAAAGAGAATGTGATAAGAAGAGGTTGGAGAGAGTAGAGGTCAACTTAATAAACTAAAAAACAGAGGGAAAATTCAAAAGAAAAATAAAAATATACAAGCCTGAAATCTTTATAGCAAAAGAAGCTGGGTGGAGGCTTGTGTGTCGATGACACCAAAGAAGAAGGTAGAAAGCCCCCGATGAATCCATTAGTAAAGTCAATAATGTCAGATGATTGACTGGTGAGGAGAGAAGAATCTCGAGGGTTGTTGATGGCAGAGACTTGCGTGCGCTAGAGGGGGGAGATACACCGCGCTAGCCTATGGTTGCCAGAGGTGAACCACCAGAAGTTTGTCAGAAAAGTTGTTATTGTCAATCGCGTTGATGGCATCGATGGAGGAAGAAACGACATTGGGGATTGACACATAGAAACCTTTAACGTGCAACTCGAAAGGGAGATGCGAACATGGGCGCCTATGCCAAAGGAGAAAGAAGAAACGATGTTGTTGATGACATGCAGAGAGGGGCAGCAACAGTAGGTGATAAGAACCAAATATATATTTAAATAAAAGGATAATAAATATACTAATTAACTCAAATGCTAAAGGTATTTGGACCCTCTCAATCTTGAGATCACTCTCACGCCCTAAATACTCAATATCTCAATACTTCTCGATGTATCCTTACCTCCCTATTCTCTCTTATTTATAGTCTAATATTCTTATCTTACTCCTAATAGGATTGGTAATTCCTTATCCTACTCCTAATAGGATTGACCATTCCTTATCCTACTCCTAAATGGGTCTTATCAGTAAGGGATGCAAACAACGATGCTAGAGAAGGAGAACATGTTAGAGGAGAAGAGATGTTGTGCCAGTAAAGGAACGATATCGACGAATATGAGCAGAAGGAGGCAGCAACAAAAATGAACGACAGTGGTGCTTGATTTGTGAGAGGGGGAGGAGGGAGGGTGATATAACATCACCGGTGGAGACTCTTCGAGCAGATAGAGAGAGAATGTTGGAACGAGATGACAAAAAACAAGGGGAATCACAACATGGGTGGAGAGGGGAGGATACAGCACCATAGGAGAATAATCTTTCCTCCTCCCCGGCCCCAAGGAGCAGCACTGGAGGGGGAAATATCAAGATTTCTGGAGGTAGGGTTTCTAGAGCAGATTTTAATGAGATGTTTTTTAGAGAGGGTTTCATAAAATGCAGATGCAATAACCAATTTATGATAGCCATTTCAATGGTTGGTTCGGAACAAATTATATTGTGTACTGCCAAGAATAACTTGTGTCAAAGACAACAAGAGACTGAGGAATTTCCATCCTTTATTCACTTCCAATCCTTCACCTCATATAAAGCCAACTTATTACCACTAGTTGGCATTCATGCCGTGTGGACCAGCTTTTACCAAGACAGAAACTTACAGTACTAATACTAAACCACGAAGTGCTTAATAAAAGGAAAAACAAAAACCAAAACGTTACACTCCCTCTGCGCCTACCCTAGTCTCTGATAAGAATGACAACCCTACCCGAATCTCCACATTGATATGATATTGTCCACTTTGGGCCTAGACCCTCATGGCTTTATTTTTTAGCTTCTCCCAAAAGGTCTCATATCGATGGAGATGGTTGTCAACACTTATATACCCATGATCATCTCTCATCTAACCAATGTGGGATACTTTGTTTGCATCCCAACAATCCTCCCCTCGAACAAAGTTCCACAGTCTCTCCGTGGGCTCAACTTCTAATTCAGCACCCGAGAATTCAACCCTCCCCTCGAACAAAGATCAAGCCTCCCCTCAATTAGTCAATCTGTTTAGATGCAGATAGGCCGAATTTCCGCAACAACTATTATATCCGTCCTCTTCTCCTGAGAGTATACCGCCAGTCTGATAGAGCTACCACAAAATTTTATTTCGGAGCTCCAAACGTCTTTGTCCTACACCGGAGCGTTCTACCGACATGATTATGTTTGGGGCAAGGCTCTGATACCAATTGATAAGGATGACAACCCTACCCGAATCTCCACATTGATATGATATT
>JBBMKA010000020.1:8120848-8133032 GCA_037833695.1 Sechiopsis laciniata | reverse complement strand
GAAATTAAAATAATATATAAATATATATTTGAAAAAATGTCAAATGAAAAGTTATTAAAAAAACGGAATAAATAATAGAAGTTTATTTTTTAAAAAAATCAAACTAAAAATAAAAGATTTATAAGGATCGAACCATGATTGGAAAAGTAAATTAAAAAAACATAACTGCAACATTTGCCACCATACCACAATTCAAAATGCTAAACATTAATGATTTGTAATTATAAGAATAAAATTCAAATTGTAGAAACACATACAAAAAAATCAGAGGAGAAACTTGATTTGAGAGTTTCTCATTTTGGAGCTAAATATTATAAATGTTTCTTTTAATTTTGGGAATGAGAAACATGAACAATTACCAAACAAGTCTGTTTCTCAAAAAAAGATAAACAAAAACGAGAAACAGGAAATGAAAACGTTATCAAACGGACCCTAAGAAACAAGCTATCATTTGACGCTTGAACCTGGAAATAGAGTTTTGTACAATCACTCCTTCGACAACTTGGCTTAACAAAAACTATTCCTCCCATTCTCTAGTGCGACAACCTAGGTGTCGTACATCATTGCTCTTTCTATTCTCTTTCTATGAATTAGATAATTAAAAATTTATAGATATATTAAACATTTTTTTAAGTTAAAAATTCGCACAAATTTAAAAGTTTATGTGATAAACTTATTTATGATTTGAAAGGAAGGAGACTCTAAAATACAAGTAACTTTAAAAATGGAGTTAGTTCAAGAGACTCAATCCCAAATTTTTGAGGTTACCAATTAGTGAAAAACTCTCAAGGATACAACCATACATGTAGTTGAGGACATAAGTGTCAACTATTAAAGAATATGAGATTTCACTTCAAAATCAATTGGCAATAAAAAGAGTAATTTATAGCTCTTTTATATTGAAGTTGGTATCTCCACTAATTGTAAGATCCTAACATGACCTCTCAAGATGGTGTATCTTTTGGGCTCATCAATCCCGAATTGGATCTCAATTTCATTTTTATTAAACCGATACCCGTTTGAGTTTTATGAGCTCTGATACCATATTAAAGAATATGGAGTTCTACTACAAAACCAATTGACAAATCTCTTATATATTAACGTTGGACTCTCCACTAATTGTGAGATCCTAACATCAATATATCTTAAGAACACACTAAAACAAATATATTGGAGTGTTAGTGAAAAGGTCAAAGCCTCCATCAAAGTCATCAAAATTGAAATTGGTGACATTAGTGGCAATAGGCAATCAAATCATGTGGGTGTGGTTGAGACACAAACTCCACCACAAGTGATGAATATTGAGCACACCAAGTTTGAGGCCTCTACTTAAAACTCTCTTAATTTGGTGGAACTTTGCAATATTGAAGAAGTGTAGAAATTTGATACTTTTGAGATATTTATATGAATGTACGATATCGTCACGCGAGTGACAATACATGAGAATGATGTAAACGTTTGACAAAAAAGTGATATGCAATGATGATAATACATTATCTACCATTGATGTTCTGAAACATGAACTCAAAATTCAAATATTTCTTAATAATATTGAACAAATATAAAGACATAGAAGGATTATGTAAAATTATATTCAAACTCTATCAACTTTCTTTAATTTTATACCTTTTAGATCCACTGTCATTTGCTCTTCATCAAATATTTGTTTGAATTTTAAGACTATTGTGCATGGACTAAAGTCATAATTCGTTCTTTATAGTTCAATTCTAGCCACATTAATACATGTATGTATAAGATTTCATAGCTCTAAGAACTAAAACCAACCATTTCATATCGAATGGATCGGTGACACAATTGATTATCTTAATTGATATTGATCTATTTTAACTCTACGGTCACAGATTCGAGCTCAAAAATCGATATTTGGCTCAGTTTGCTTTTGCCATAGAAATCGAAAAAAAAAATGGCCGGGGAAATAGAGGTTATTATTATTATTTTTTTAATATTAATTTTTATGGGGTCGTAAAGAAACAAAAGGAAATAATGGAAGAGGTTGACTTTGTCAAATAGAAAAAACAAACTTCCCTATGTATACGGGCAATTGTACTTTGGTTTTTCTCAATAAAATTTTATTTTCACACGTGGTAGGTCTCAACTTTTCTTATTTTATCAATAAAAATCCAGCAATTTTTCTCTCCATCCAAACACACCCTTATAACTACAACCAAAACACAAAATAAAAAACATCTCAATTCTATTCCATTCATCTTTTTCTTCTTCTTCTTCACTTTCATTTTATTAGAAAATAGTTATTGAGTTCTTGTGGGGAAGCTATGAACATGTTGTTTGAGCAGCAGCGGCAGCTCCGGCCGCCATCGGAGGAGGCAGCCGTGACGATGGGAGAGAGGAGGATGGTGACCGGGGCGGCGGTGGCGGGGGCGGAGAGAAAAAAGATGGTGGAGGAGGAAGAGAGGCTTGAGATTGTGGATTTGAGTGGCTTTTCTTTGAACTCTTTGCCAAATCCTAATCTAAATTTGGCTTCTATTTGCAAATTAGACCTCTCTAATAACAACCTTCAGGTGATCTGATCTCTAACTTTTGTTATGAATTTTGAATCTCTTATTTTCAGCATTTGTTTAGGTAAAACATGGCAAGTTGAATAAGTTTATTTTATATTTTTTCTTAGAAGAAGTTGAATATGTTTATTGTAAAGGTCACTTTCATCTTGTGTAAACAATTTTGTTTTAATGTTTTGTTTTTGGAGGCTATTTTAAAGAGTTGTAATTATCAAATGATTTGTAAACATAATTATACGCAATCCCCACTATTTTACTTAGTACACAAAAAAAAAAAAAAAAAAAATCTAACTAAAAGAATTGTTATTTATATATATATTTAATAATCCCCACCATTTTTTATAAAAAAAAATAAAAATTTAAAAAAAATTTAAAAAAAATTAAAAAAATTCTAAACAAAACCTTATAATATTTTTTTCATTTTATTTAAGAAAAACGAGGGAGAAAATTCATATTTGGAGGAGCTATATGATGGGGAAATAGACTTGGAAATTAGAACTAATTCTTCTTTGATTATTATTTTTGTTACTTTTGAAGATTGTGTTAAGTGTTGTAAGTTTAAAGAATACATTTACTTTTTCTTATATATATATATTTTTTTTGCAAAATGAACTTCTAGAGAAGCTTTAATTTATCATATCAATTTGAGATTTAAAATAAGAGACACTTGATAATAAGGTTTCTTCTTTTTCCTTTTTTTTTTTCTTTTTGAAAGAAAGAGAACATTAACTAAATTCTAAAGTGGCATTCAATCCAATTAGGATTGTTCGAACATATATATAAAGGTTGTGGAAATTTGGCCTCTAAAATCCATTTCATATTTATTTGCGGTGATTTAGACCCCGTTTGATGACCATTTCGTTTTTTATTTTCTGTTTTTTATTTTAATTTTTTCAAAATAAGTGTGTTTGATAACCAATTTTAATTTTTGTTTTTAAAATTTTAAAATATTAAATAAATTCTAAAAACTAAAAAAAGTAATTTTTAAAAACAAGTTTTTATTTTAAAAAAATCATGAAAAAATAAAAAATACAGAGTAAAAAACTAAAAAAATCAAAACCAAATGTGTTAACATGTTTTTTTAGTTTTTAAATATTAAAAACATAAAACTAAAATCAATTATCAAACAAATACGATTTTTATTTTTTAAAACAAGAAATTAAAAACTAAAAATTAAAAACTAGAAACAAAAAAATTAAAAAAAAAAAACGAAATGTTATGGGCTTAACAACCTAACTATATCGCTCCTTTTGTTACTTATGTTCGATTTCTAATTGCTCACTTTTAAGAAACACTCTTACAGTTATATAATGGTAAAAAATAAAAAAATAAAAAATAAAAACGTTCGTCATTTCTTATATTTCTAACTATAGATAAAAATATTTTTTAATTTTATAAATATTAATAAAAACAATGATCTTATGATCTAAAGTATAATTTTTAAAATTTTCAAAAAAATATATCTTATAGTAAGAACTTTAGTTTTTATCTTAAGGTTAAGAGGATATGAAGTAAAAAAATGAACCAAATTAATAGATTAACTTTAAACTTTAATAATTAATATCTTCTAATAAAAACATGCTGGTGTAACATTTTTTTTTACAGAGTATCCCAGAATCTTTAACTGCAAGATTATTAAATGTTATCGTATTAGATATTCACTCAAATCAATTGAAATCTCTGCCTCATTCTATTGGTTGTTTGGCTAAGCTCAAGACTTTAAATGTCTCTGGAAATCTCATTACTATTCTTCCCAAAACTCTAGAGAATTGCAGGTTCGTTTTCTTCCCAATTTACTTGAGAATTGAGAATTAAATGATATTATATAGAATTAAATGATTGATTAATTTCCTAAAGTACTTATGGTTGAGTTTGTGCTTTGTAATACTTGATATTGATCTTAGCTTTTCTAATAGTAGAATTATTTGCTAATTGCTAAGCTAATTGCCTTCCATGTATCTAGAAAAATAGGGTATTATGGTTGAAATTGTATATTTAGTGTTATCTTTTATAGTACAAAAATGATAAGAAATAATTGAAATTACAGAAGAAAAAAAAAAAATATTTTCAGACCTATATCGTAAAATGTTAATTTATAAGATAACTCTTAAAAATAACATTTAGAAAATGCACTCCAAAATTTTCAAATTGGGGTTTTCTCCTCCTCTTTTAAACAATGTGTTACAAAGCATGATTAAAGCTGGTTAATAAATAAAAAAAAAGGTGGAAAAGTATGGAAATTGATAAGTAACAAATGCAGCTCCTATTACAAAGGAAAAGTAATAAAAAGGTAAATAGAGACAAGCATTGACCTCAAAATGAGTAAATATATTGGAATATTAAACCATTGTCTTAAAAAAATTAGGTCAAGTGGGTATAAAATTATATCAAAAGCAAAGGAACAACCATAAAAGATAATGGCATACATCATGATTAGACTTTGACATTAGAAAAAGAAAATGAAAAAAAAAAAAAGAAAAAAAAAAGAGAATTCACAACTTACAATTAAGTCTATGGTGGGAGCATTTGGCATATGCCTCTCCTATCATTCAATCTTTGAATACATTATAAAAATGTTGGTGCTTTTAAATTATAATGGTACTCCAAACATTAATAAAATGTTTTGATTTGTATGTAATGAATATTAAATTTTGCTACAAGATTAATTAAGAAATATAGGGATTCGTACTTATCTAATTAGGATCATTTAAAAACATGAACATAAAAGTCAACATTTCAAAATATTTTTTTAAAAAGTAGTATGAGCTCTAGATTCTGTGTGGTTATCTTTTCAAAATGTAGATTTTTGTTTAGAAAAATAAAAAGATGTAATTTTTATTTTTTTTATTATTTTTTTTTTTTAGCACAAGGAAACACACATTCTTCTTGAAGAAAAACTTGCAACTAAAAAGTGATATAATTTAAAGTAAATTACATATTCTTATCTCTTGTGTCAAGTAAGAATAATTTTTTAAAAAATATTCTTAAGGTTACCTTTTTTGTTAGTTGCTAGATATTTTTAATATTTTAATAATATTTATAATGCATATATCACATAAAAATTGTTTTTATTTGTTGACCTATAGGTCGATAAATACCACTACATACCGATTTTAACTAGGTTCTTCTTGTTAATCATTTTAAAATTTTAATATTTTTTTCATTTTAGAGTGTAAATGGTTTAAGTTGAATTGCGATCCTCTAGCCAAACTTATACATTAGAGCAACTCCAACCCAACTCATATATTTCGGGTTGGGTTCTCATGTCATACTAATCTAAATTTTTTTTCTCTTGAAGAATTTATTTTTTATAAAAATACAAATTGTCTTCAAGATTCAACTCATAACCCATAAATATTCAAAAAATAAAATAAAATAAAATAATAATAATAATAAATACATGATATTATACTTAATCATAAGTTATCTATCTTATTTGTTTATATTCCTTATTAATATGGTAAGAATTTATCTTATTCATTAATTTTTCCCACATATTACATACTACTATTCTTAATTCGGGTTAAGTTAGGTTAAATGAACAAAAAAATTGGTCAACTCAAAAACCGACTCGATCAAATGAAATCATAAAATTTTAACTAAATCAAACCTAAAGAATATTATAATCCAAACACAACCTTTACAAGGGTTGGGTATTCCAACTGATTGCTTAAGTTGTCGGTTTTTTTTTTTTACACCCTTATCTTTTCAAGCAAAATCTTTATTTTTACATTTTTGTTTTCTGTTTCCCATGTCCTAATACTTTATCAATATTTATATCAGTGGGATATTTTATATTTTATTGATTTATTTATAAAATATAAAACATGTCATTTGACCTCTAATAGTAAATGTTGAACCATTTATATAGAAATATGGATATGCCAATAATTTTTTAAACATATTTTATGTAGATCTTTGGAAGAACTTAATGTGAACTTCAACAAATTGACAAGACTTTCAGAAACAATAGGGTATGAATTAACAAACCTAAAGAAACTCTTAGTAAACGCAAACAAGCTCATTCATCTTCCCAACTCCATCTCCTACCTCACCAACCTTCGAGTCCTCGAAGCCGGCTTAAACTGCCTCCGGTCGCTCCCCGACGACCTCGAAAATCTAATCAAGCTAGAAATCTTGAATATCAGCCAAAACTTCCACCACCTTCAAACCTTGCCCTATTCCATTGGCCTCTTATTGTCTCTAGTTGAACTAGACATTAGCTACAACAAAATAACTTCACTCCCTGACTCCATTGGTTGTCTCAAAAGGCTTCATAAACTTTGTGTTATTGGCAACCCTTTGTCTTGTCCTCCCCCACTTGTGTTTGAACAAGGACTACATGCTGTTAAGGAGTATTTGAGTGAGAAGATGAATGCAGCCCATGGAAGCTCACACAAGAAAAAGTCGTGGGTCGGGAAGTTGGTTCGATATGGAACGTTTAATGGAGGTTATGGATATTTTAGAACTAGTGAGTCACACGAGGATCGACAAGCGCTCATGTGGTCTCAGTATCGCTCCATCGATGGTCTCACTTCACCGAGGTACAGAGGGATGTTCTCGCCACGCCGCTTCTTTTCGACACGGTGATATTTTGGTAGATGTTGTTGTTAATGTCATTTCATTTGGAAATATATAGAAGTTTTGTGAGAAGAATTTGTCTCTATTTTATCATCTTTTTAATAGTTTAAGTTTGAGGAAGTATTAATAGAATATAAGTTGTGTAACAGAGTATGAACTATATTTTATATATACTGATGATTTCAAGGTAAAAAATTTAATTTAGTTCCTATTAAATCCTCGAAAGTGATTTAATCGTCGTTAGATGATAGCATTGTGATTAGATAATAAAAAGTAGAAAAAGTATGACCAATGTCTAAAAATTTGATACCAAATCCTCTAAAGAGAGTAATACTGCTCTCAACTAAAGTCAAATACCAATTTTCGAGATCGAATTCATGACTATAGTTTGAACTGGATTTCTATCAAACAATGAAACCATCAAATCACTAACCCTTTCGATTTGATACAGTAACTAAAAATAGTTGAAATGATTTATATTTGGGGAAATATAGCTATAATTTTTATTAATATTTAAAAAAAAAAAGAAACATTCATTAACCAGAATGCAACACACTACAAACACTCCTCATAAAAAGCAAAGCGGAGGCCAAAAAAGAGGGGCAACACCTCCAACCAAAACAAGGGATTCCGATCCACAACTCGAACCGAATTCAACCACAATGAAAAATATATAATAAACATATATAGCTGACTGACCCTATTACATTCGCATAACAATAAAGTTTCCAAAATAAGAGACCGACAATAATCTTAATATTGAATTTTGAAAGACCTTGAGAATTACCACTAGAAACATAAATAGTCATTGAAGCGAAAGAAACCATCAAAATAGGGAGAGGAGATCCAAACCTAGACTAAGCAAAAAACTACAAACCTCCCAAACAAAAAGCTCATCCACACTTTCAGAAAACCTCAAAATTTTGCACACACTGAGGAACTAACTTTTGTATTTCATGACGAAGAGACCGAACAGCTCGGGCGTTCTCCGACTTCTAAGCAATCCAATAAATTATTTTCATGGCTCCTGACCGGACTTGCAACCAGCCTCCGCCGATATCTCAGAAACACACTCGGATTTTCCATCATGAGTTTTCTATTTTTCATGCCCCCACATCATCTTTTCTATGTCATGCTTGTTCCTAGCTAGCTACATTGATTTAAAATTATATCATTCTTTTCTTCAACACTGAATTTCCAAATATCTCTAGGAGCTGCAGCCTTAAAACAGCACTGTTTTTCTTGGGAAATAGTAACGAATGTCTATTTTCTTGGAAATTAATCATGAAATGTCTACCCTTCTCATTCATTTAATTCCATGTCTACTTTATAGTGAGAAAGATTTGCATTTCACCTAAAAAGGAAACAACATTTCAAAATAAAAAATTCGTGAAATATCCTACATTCGAGAAGATTTCTTCTCCCCATAGCCACCTCAATATCTAACTATTTTATTTTGAATATTTTATTCTTTTTTAATGGAATTCAAATAAAGTTTTTTTAAAAATAAGATTTTATATTGAATAACCACTATATCTCCTATTTTGTTGCTAATTCAAATTAAAATTTGAAAAAACCTTTTTATAAACCGTGTTGAATGACAGAAAGATGAATTTTTAGGAAAAAAGAATAATCTGTCGCCTAATCACATTCCACCTCACCGTTTGAAGATCAGAATTCCATGATCTTCCCTTCAACGTCGACTATCTTACTCACGACCACTGTTGAAGATCAAAATTCTACGATCTCCCTGATCCACACATTTGCAGTACTCTCTAAATTCCACATCGCAAGGATTTTGGTTCCGCAACAATGGAGGTCATGCCCATCATTGTTTGTCTTCAATGGGGTATGGGATGAAAGGGATATATACTCTAATTATAAGACGGTGACAATTAAAATAGCAAAAGGTACAACAATTAGTCAACTTATCAATTTTGTTGCATTGGCGGTTGATGATATTGGCAAAAGTTTGACCATATCGGCCATCTTTCTCAATAAAGATGATTGCGAATTTTCCAGTGACATGTACAATGATTGCTTCATCTTTGGAGAAACTATGAAGCTCTCCACCTGCCAAATAATCATTATGCTTTGCATGTCAGGTATGCATTTAATTATTGTTAATTTTTGTTTATCTCAATAAAAAAAAAAATCTAACCACCATTCAAAGGCGCTATATGTATGCATATGTAAACGGTTAGATGGACCTCTGGAAGAGATTTCGAAAATTATTTTTTTTTATATTCAACGTATTTTTTCATCGGCATATTTTGATTCTAAACATTATAATTTTAATTTTTAATTTTTAATTAATATTCTAAAGGAGTTAGTTAGAATAAGATTATCAAACAATTTTTTTTTTTTTTTTAAATCACAAAAAGGATACAATTATCATTTAGCGTATATTAATTTAAATAATTAATTACAAATTTTAGATTTGGACAATAATTTAAATTTCTTAGAAGTGTAGACATTTGATAGTTATTTTCTTTAAAAATAGATATTTCCCTAAGGACAAACTAGGTAAATGTCTAAATCTAGCAAAATATTTAGGAAAGTGTCTAAATGAGCAATATTTAAAATGCATGTCTAATATTAGTTATTTTAAATACAAAATTAATTAGTTTAATATGAAATAGTCCAAAGTACTCCTAACATAAGTTTTTTTTTTTTTCAATTATTTAAAATAAGATTTTATTCTAACTAACATCAGAGATGATATTTATTTGAAAACAACTAATCTGATAAAAAAAAATAATGATGTTGATTTAAAAATTTAAAAATCAAAGCATATAATTACGTTGGCTTTTTTTAAACGATATTAAATTTTCAATTTTTTTTTTTTTTCAAAAATGATGAAATATCCTTGTACATACCCTCCGTTCTTTCAAAATGTTGTGATTTGAAAAAAGCAAATCAATCAAAATTTACCTGCTATTGCCAATCCATTAATGTTGTTCTCCAACGTTAATATTGGGAGCTGAACGGTTGTCCCATAGCCAAAGAAGCCTGCCGGAAAAATAAGGAAATCACAGGTATATCCCTTTGCTCCCCACAACAAAACGAGTTATGTTTGTTGAATATTTTCTGATATAGTTTCTTCTGTATATAAAGGGAAGTATGAAAGTAAAGGGAAAGGCAATTGCCGAGGTGCGGAAAACTCCACCGGAACCAGAGGAGGTGCTGCATACGGTAGACATTTAGAGTGTTTTTTAATATCATTATTAACAACCCATATATGTGCATTATATGTACTCGTAATTTAGGTTGTACTCCCATGTATATCTTGTTGTTCTTGTAGTGCTGTGTGTATGTGGACCCGCCTGCTAAGTCTGGGATGTACATCTCGGTACGTGTCTAGATGAAGTCCGCCATGATACAACAGTCACTCTACATTCCACCAGCGAACCCGTTGTACATCCATTTGACGTTCGTGTCATCCTTCAATATTATAGCCTTTTCTTTGTGTGTCTCATCTTTATATAGTGATATGCTTATGAATTTTGCATTTTCATCCAAATCCAGACTTTCCTCGATCGACGATATCAGTAGAGATATAGGGGTGTTGTAGGTGATCTCAACCATGGCGGTATTGTAGTTCGAGTGTATATCTCTCTCATCCCAATTTCTATTTGCAATTATCAACGGTTGCTCCCTAAACTTGAAAAGTGATACAGAAGACGATAAGGTACCTATGCTGTAATTTGGTGAAATCATGAGAATTAGAAAATTTAGGAGAATGTCGTTGACTAGATGAAAAGAGTTTTTTCACCCCACGTTTTAGGGATATAGGAACCAGAAATTTTTTGCTAATTTTGCAAAAATCGAATTCGGTGAAAGGGATACAAGAAGGAGAAATTCGATAAAAATGGAATTCGGTGAAAGGGAACCAGTAGATGCTGCTAATTCGATAAAAATGAAATTTGGTGAAAATGACACAATGAAGGGCTATGATGAGTTGAAAGTGATGTGATGAATGGCTAAGATGAAATGTGAGGTTATTAACATTAGATATTGTTAGATTTAATTTGAAATTTTGTTATTTTAATATAATTTGTTGAGCAAATCGTTGTGCAAGTTGTTGTAGAACCGTTTTTTAGTCATAAAATGGTGGGAGTGAGAGAATTTAGAAAACTTAACTAATCTAAAATGTGAGGAAACTAACTAAATAAAAATGGCATAAATGGTACAGATAGTTCATCACTTCTCCCCAATATCCAAAGTAGACATCAATTTTAATTTCATTCCATTTAGACATTTACTCAAATATTTTGTAAAATGTAGACATTTAGTATGATTTCCCTTTCCCTAAATAGCCCGTTCTTTTCCCTTTCCAGCCTACTTTTGTCAAGGCTAATAAATTCAATGCTAACTTTCCTTCATCGGGCCCAAATGCAGCTTCCATTTCAGAAAAAAAGGACCATTTTTAGACGAACTGGCAGTTCATCTCTGTGAAGCAATCGATAAATTTGTCATTTCAATTATGTTCCTGATATATACTCTTAAAGAAATTATATACACTCTTAAAGAAATTGTAGATGGACTCTTCTTGAATGTAGACAAATTCTAAACATAATCATTAATACGTTTTAATATTCCTTGTTATTTACAATTTTGTCAACCCAACTGTCAAGATTCATTTTGTTTAAAAAGTTCATTGCAATATTTCTCTCAATTTCTAGTTTGAGATGTTTGAGTGTTGAAATGATAATAAAACAAACCATTAGATCAACTTTTTTATGTTTTGAGGAAACAAACCATTAGATAAACTAATATGCATATGAGGCACCAACATTCTATTAATGGTATTAATAATATTATACAGTCTGCCTCTTTAAAAGATTGTGGAAACTTAAAATTTTCCATATATATATATATATATATAATGATTGCTACGTAGTTTGTGGTTTTGCAACACTCTAAAAGAAATGCTCTATATTGCAATGCTCTAGAGAACTTTAATTTGAAGGCAGTAATAACATAAAATCTTGAGAACTGAGCTATGAATTGAAGCTTCTGATTCAGATTTCCAAATACAGAACTGAAAACATTGAACAAGGCAA
>JBBMKA010000020.1:8093908-8120748 GCA_037833695.1 Sechiopsis laciniata | reverse complement strand
TATATTTGTTATGAAATATTGAACTACCCTCCAAGAAGAGCTTTCATACTAATTAACACCATCTAGAGTTAAGTTCCAACAATCCAAATGGACCAGCAAACACAAAAGTGAACCAAACCAGTTAAGTTCAGACCAATTCTCCCTCTGCTGGTCGATTTGGTTCAGTCAAACAATCCATTATGCTGGTTCATTTAAAGATCTGTTTATTCTGTACATTATGAAGTAAAAGGAGCCATTACACACAAGCCAGCTTCAATAACCAATTTACGATAAGCACTTCTAGTCGACCATTCAGATGAAAGCTTATTTATAACAAAAAACAAAAGCATCCCAACAAGAGTAGTTCAACCAGCATAAGTATGTGTCCAAGACCAAGAAATCATAAGTTCGAATTTTCCACCCTAATGGTTGAACTCAAAAACAATATGAATTGCCTGATAATCATTTCAATCATTGGCTGGGGGCAAATTATATGGTATACTGCAAGGAATAACTTGAGCCAAAGACAGCTTAGTACTTAGTAGTTAGAAACTGAGGGATGGCCATCCTTTAGTCACTACTAACTTCCAATCCTACATCTCACATCTCAGTAGAGCCAAATTATTACCACTGGGTTGATTTTACCAAAGACAGAACCTTGCATACTAAAAATAATAATAAACCACAAGTGCTAAATAAAACAAAAAAAAAAAAAAAAAAAGGAACTGTTACAATCCCTCTGCACTAAAATCCTACCCCTAGCTCAGACTCATTTCTGCTGCAATACAATCTTTCTTCCACAGCCATGTACCACAAGCCCCTTACTCCCTTGGAAGAAAATCAAGGACAAGGTGCAAAACTTCGAAATGAAAAGCGAAAAGAAAGTTTGATCATTTAAGCTAAGAACTCAATGGGTAATCAATTTCAAGTTCTCAACTCAATGCCTCAGAATCTTCATTCATTTTCCATGGTTGAGTTCATGAAAGTAAATATGACAACAAAGCCTAAACAAAACGAAGTAATTAAGAAAATCATTAAATGATACAAAAAAAAAAAAACAGTAACCTCTGGACCTCTGCAACTTCAAACCCTATGACAAAAAGCTTCTAAGTACTCGTAGATTTCAATTTCTTCAAATGTTTGACAGGCAAGCCTCTCACACTTTTCTTAGCCCTTGCCGCGACAGCTCTCCTTTTCGTTCTTTTAGTTGTGCCAGCCAACTCCAAGATCGGACCTGGAGGTATTCCTTTCTTGAGTGCACTTCCCCTAGGAGTAACAGTGGGAGGCAGTCTCAAACTTTCAGGTGGCAAGGGATTATGGGGTTTCCAAACCAAGTTGTTTTTCATGGAAAATTTTACCTTCTTTGCACTCTTCTCCCCACTTTTTGCAGCTGTATTTCCTTCTTCGTCAACTTGGCTAGGAAGTACCACATCGTGTGTCTGCTTCTCATCGACCTTCTTTGCTCTCTTTCTTTTCTTGACCGAGCCATTGGCCGATATTACAGCAATCACAACATTGTCTCCAGAATCAACTTCGGCAGCAACCCTCTCAAATTGCATCTGAAGGTTTGATATCACAGATTCATCAAAGGTTACCATATTTCCATCACTAATCTGTTCATTATTAGAATTCTCACCGTTAGCAACAATATTCTCATTGTCCTTATTTTCAGAAACAAGATCAGAAATACCATTTGTGGTCTTCTTAGCCTTCTTATCCTTCTTAGTCTTCTTCTTCTTCTTGTCACTTCCATCAGCCGCCTTTTTATTCTTTTTTTTCTTTTTAAGTGCCTTACCAGCGGATTCCTCCGTAACATCAACATCAACCATCGAAATATCCAAAGGGGCCTCTTCTCCACTGGAATGAGGAATCAAAGTAGGCACTTCATCTCCATCTTCCTCTTGAAGATCTGGAATCGAAATCTCAATCCCCGACGACATAAAATCTTTCTCCAACTTCTGATACTCTTCATGCATGGAAAAAAGTACCTTTCTATTCCCTTCAAAGCAATCAGTAGAAGAACCCAATTCATAAAATGTAGAGGAGAATAGATTCGTCAATGGAATTGTCCCATAGACAACTAAATCATCACCAGAATCGATATCCTCTCCACATTTTCGACACTCAAGTAACTGCTTCCCCATTTGAAGCAACACATCAAAAAGATTAGACTTAATTTTTCCCAACAACACTTTATCAGGCAGTTTAGCCAAGGACAAAACGAAAGGCTTAAACAGGGTATCAATAACTTCCTTCCTAAGAGGAAGAAACGGCCTAAGTTCCTCAAGAAACACAGAAGCAATTTGATAATTAACACCATTCCCATGAAACTTATCATCACTAAACAAAACCCTTTCTTCCAAAACATGAATCAAACGACAACACAGTTCCAAATCCCAATAATGCTTCTTCATTAACGCAAAAAACTGATGCATAAATCTACGAATCAGAAGATAAAACTTATCTAACCTGAGCGCATCAATCCCAGCCCATTCACGACGCATGGTGAGAAGAAAAACAGAGAAGTATTGAACAGCAAGATCCAAATCGAGATGGATGATCAAAGAAGCGAGGCGATTAACAAGCTCGGATTGAACAGGTAGCTTATCGGAATGCCAAACACAGTAGAACAAACCCTTCCAAAGCTTCTTCATGTCGCCATCGGAGAGGATCGTTTGAGTTGGAAGCCATGTTTTGACGATTACACGGAGGGTTTTGTCTCGAGTGGCATTGTTGGTCGACGCCAAGAGCTTGATCAGCGAAGTGAAATCCTGATCTCCTTCAATTACTACATCCTCCATTTTTACACTGAAAAAGCTTGCTCGTTCGGTTTCGGATTTGGAAATGAGGGAGAAAGCGAAATGAAAACGATGAATTGGGTTGAGAGGCGAGATGGGTGTGAGGAAAAAGGATTGAATTCGATGGAATTTGGATTTTCCAATTCCCTGAAGGATGAACGGCGGCGGTTGGAGACTTTTTGGTGTCCTCTGTATCGCGTTGAAAGAACCCTAGATGGTAATTGGGGGTCTAGGGCTTAACTCAAGGCGCTCGTCTTTTCAAAAACATAAAGTTCGACTCATTCGTTTTACTCGAGAGAGGAAATAAAATAAAGACATTTTTTTTTTCAAACAAATAAAATAAATAAAGATAATTTTTTAGGGGTGTTTGTTTCTTAAATTTATCTAGAATTTAAAATAAGTATTTAATTCAAACGAATTTTTTTAATTACTCAAAATAAGTATTCATTTTTGTTATTCATTTTTAATCATTCATTAAGTATCCAAAGTAATTCTTTATTTCTAACCATTTAGTTTTATTTCTAACTTTTCAAAATAATTTATTTTTAACTGCTCATTTCTAATTATTTTTTTTTAACTACTCAAAATAATTATTCGTTTTAAATCCATATCCAAAAAATTTATTGTCTTTAACTCTTCTACAAAAAATATATATATATATATCTAAACGAGTTTTTAAGTTAGCTCCTCGTCCAAACACATTAGTTAACTTTCAAATTTAATTATAAAAAAAAATTAAAATTTAAAAATTTTCAATCTTAATAGGTATTTTGGTAGTATTTGATTATTTATTATTTATTTTATGAAAATTAAGGTAGTTTTCATTCAAATTATTTATTTTAGAAGTTTTTTGCTTCACGGTGTGTGACTTATTTTTCGATATGAAAACTTGTTTGTGACTCATGTGTTTGATTGACTTAGGTATTTTTGGAGTTTTTTTTATTAGAGAATGATTAGTTTAAAGAGCTCTAATCTTCTCCTTGAGAAAAAGCTTCTTTGTGCTCTCCAACTTTCTCTTGACAAAGGGTGGAAAGTTGTGAATTTTCATAGAAAACAAAAGGTTTTGTTCTATCATGCTTTTTTATGGAGGGGTGGGTGCTCCTAGGAAGGACTCAAGAGGAAGACAAAGAGGATAACATGAAGAGAGATATCTTCTTTTAGCTTATAGTCAAGCCAATAGGAGTGGAACAAGGGACTATTGTGGCTTCACCTAAGTTATATGGTTACTCTAACTAATGTTTTAACATAATGAATTGAAAGTTCCAAACATAAAAGTCAGCATTAATTAATCAACATTTCATCGGTTAATGTTAAATAAGCTCTAAGGTTAAAACTATCAACATAGTAACCACTAAGGACTAAGAACCCGTCAAAATAGAAAACGACGACTTTAAGATTATAGAGAAATGAAGACTTTTTCAAAGGCAATGATCATCCCTCACTATAATATAAATTCATTTATCAATCAACTCCTATTAGACAACAAAATTGAAAAACACAAAGAAACAAAATCTCACATGGTGGAACTCCACCAATAGAGACTGTAACAACAATAATAATAAAAACGACGCACCATTTTAATTAGATTTCGAGTTGTCTAAGAATTGCACCTCTCAAACAATCCATATTAGGATTATCATGGTGAATGCTACCCTAAAAATTGGGGTCCATCGTTAGAAAATATGAGAACTAGATTAATTTCATGTCTTCAATAAAGCCATTAGCGAACATCTTCTTCTTGCATTTCTTAACATAAATTTTAAAATCCAAATCATAACCATTAGATTCCACCACTCTTTTTCCTTTGCGTTTTAGACTCATTGTTGTTGAAAAATCTGGCCTTGCCATATCCATGCAGACATGACTCATGAAACCCATTTTTTAGGTTGCTTCGTCTCTGACCTCTTTTAAAGTAGGCATATGTTGTCTTATTTCATCACTACTCTTACTCAAAAGAGGCTTGAGCCCACCTCTATACAGGATATTTATGCTTTGAATTGTCTATTTTAGTAGAAAATATACTCACAACAACACTTACATTATTTAAGTAGAAAATATACTCACAACAGCACTTGCATCTATTCACATCAGCACTTGCATTATATTCATTGTCAAAGACGTTAAATATCAATGTCTAGACAAAAGGTGACTAACACAACTTTAATATGTAGTAAGAAACAATTCAAAGTTGAAGAAAGAAACTCACAAACAGTGAAAATTTAACAACCAAAAAAATTAAAGTACGACTCTCACTTGAAGAGAATTTTGCTCACATTAATCGAGACAGTTAATTTTTTTTTTTTAGATTGTACCAAATCAATCTCTAAAGATTCAATTTTGTGTCTATGAAGTAAGTTAGAACAATTTGAATGATTTTATTTGTAAGAACATTGAGTAGATCTTTTGATTCTATTCAAAATTCCAAATGGGAATTTCCCCTTGCTTGTGCTCAAAAGCAATTGCACAAGCACAAGCGAGACATAAGCGGGGGTTGTTCAAATCTGCTTCTCCAATGGCGTTTTTCTCTCTTCCCCATTATCGCTTTATCTTCACCCCCATTTTCTTCCTCCTCTTCCTCTGCCTCTGCCTCTTCATCTTCTTCACCAAACCAAACTCCGACATTTCCCTCTCTTTCTACCAAGATCCCTCTTCCAAAACCCCATTTACCCTTTCTCTGGCTCCTCCTCCCTCTTCAATGACCGAACCCCACATTTATTTTCTCCATTCTGGGTCTGATTCCTCTGCCAATGGGTCCTTAACGAGCCCATCTGCCCAAGAAACTGAGCCGTCTAATCATGAAATTGAGGACCAGCTTTCTGGTAATGGTGAAAATGGCTCGGTTGCTACTGTTTCTGATTTGTGGATGGAGGAATTGAAGCAATGTGATCTTTACATGGGGAGTTGGGTTAAAGATGAGGAGCACTATCCGGGTTATAGAGTGGGTTCTTGCCCTTATGTTGATGAGGCTTATGACTGTGGGAGTAATGGGAGAGCTGATTCTGAGTATACCAAATGGCGATGGAAACCTTATGGCTGTGATCTCCCGAGGTATGTTCTTTTATGGTTGATGAATGCTGTGGCGAGTATTGTGGGTTTGATTGATTTGTTTTAATTTGGCATTTTTTTGAGTTTTTTTGTGTGGGTGTGTTCTCTTTTAGTAATGCCTGGATAGTTCGATGTGCCAATTTGGTGGATCGGCATTGATGGTATTAGCTTGGGTAGAATCATTCGTAATGTCCTTATTCAGAGTGTGGTAATGTCAGAATCTCCTACTTAAATTCATTTTCTAAACTAGTATCACTAAGCTCGACTAAAAGATCCGGTGGCATTATGTATAACCTAGTAACTAAGAAACAGGTTCGATTCTCCTTCCTCAATTGTAGTTGAATTATAAAAAAAAAAAAAATAGTATCACTAAGCTTGAGAAGCTGCTGTGGCTATGTTGAATGATTCCAAGTTCAACAACAAGCATATTCCTGAGTAACCTCTTTATCTCATTTTATTGGACCCGCATGATGAATCAATATGGATGGAGATATAAACTAGCCATAGTGGTGAAAAAAGGTCATATAAATAATAAAGGACTTAGATGAAATGATTCAAGTCATAGTGGCCATCAATGTAGGATTTTACCTTGCCAACTACATGTAGTTGGGTGGTCAAACAATGGGAAAGTATCTTCCATTAGAATTCTAGCTTGACCATGAGACTTTGGAGGTGGTAAGTGGTAACTTTGTTGGCATGGTAAAAACCTCCATGTATTAGCCAATCACTCATTAATTTCTTGACCACTTCCTTGACCACCAAAATGATAGTCATTGCATTGCATTTTACTCCCAACAATATCCATTATCCTTGTTGTTGATTGCATCCTCCATAGCTTAGATTTTAAGGAATGGCGAAGGATCACAATTGCCCTACAGGATCACATGGTTCTCATCTCACCTACCTTCAACCTCACGGCGAGGGTTTTTGAGTTGACTTGTATGCTATTTCCAATGGGAGGAACTAGGAAGTTGTCGACAACCTCGAAAGTTGTGTTAACGATAATGGCACTCCCTTGTATAGTCCTCTTCATTCGATAGTGTTACTAGATTTTTGAAGGGTGTTGTACTTAATTTTGTTGTCCTAGACAGCACAATCTCATTGTCACTCTTGCACTATAAAATTGTGGGGAGCTCTACCGATCAGAGTGTTTTGAGTGCCTCACCTATTCATGGTGTGAGAATATGGAATTCCAATGGTGGAACTGATGGGATTTGATTGTCTGCAAGCTAAACACCAAAGAAGGTTAAAGCTGACTTTTACGTGATTGATAGTCTTGATGAAGGATTAAAATGTGTGAGAAGTGTTAAAAAACAATTCTGGGGATCCGTTTTAACAGCTTTCAACTCGTCTGTTGCACTGCCAAATGAACAAACAGCCTGCTTTCTTAAGAAGAAGAAAAACTAGTATGGGTTCATTTTATCATGGCCATTTTCTGAAAAATTTTGAGGGAAAGAAACTGAAAGATTTTCTACATCAATCCTTATTAAGATGAAGGAAGAAATAAAAGCATGACAATACAAAAAGAAGGATCTAATATCTGAAGTTAATCACAAGTAAACACCCCTAATATCAATAAAAATAAAAAGAAGGAACCCTTACAAAACTGAGCAAACAAGCCCAAAGGAAAGCATTAGCCCATACCAAAGATCCTCTTGTTTCTCCCAAGTCAAATACAACAAAGAAGAAGAGAGACGAATTTTTAGCAGCCAGACATATCTTTATTTTTTTGTATAAATGTTCTCCACTTCTTCATGATTAAAGTTACACTTTGCTCTGGTACAACTAGACAAGTTTATTGCAGCTCCTTTGGAATGGAGAGTCTCTTTTTTTGTACTTTCGTACATCGAAAAAATGTTTTCTTATAAAAGAAAAATGGGTGAGAATTTTTAAAAAGAATCTCAGCATTTCCTTATCTACGTAGTGGCCCTAGGTGGTGGTGTAGGCTTTGCAAAAGGAATGGTCGTTCCTAGAAACACTTAAGGGCCTTTTATTCTCATTCTTTGTGGGGTCTAATTAGAAAAGGGTTTGTAGATTAAT
The DNA here is from genome assembly GCA_037833695.1 of Sechiopsis laciniata. NCBI lineage: Eukaryota > Viridiplantae > Streptophyta > Magnoliopsida > Cucurbitales > Cucurbitaceae > Sechiopsis > Sechiopsis laciniata. The sequence goes on along the minus strand of JBBMKA010000020.1, from coordinate 8,112,886 downwards.
GATTTTGATCAGTTACTTAGGAACTTGTGGCCCCAAAGGAGTGGATAAATCTTCCAAGCTGTATACATTGGAAAATTGTGGAATCTTGTTATTCTTTTTGTTGTCTCAAGGGAGTTTTGCCTCCCTCTTGTGTGAGAGATTTCTTAGGCCTTGGTTTGGTCGGATGAATTATCTTTCCTCCATTGATTTTGTATCTATATTTGTTTGTGTGAAGTTTAAATTCTTATTGAACATACAAAACAAGCTATTGAGTATTGTACAGTAGTATAGATTCTACATGTTTACTAAGAAAAGTATCACCTTTGCACTTTTAATTCAGATTTAATGCAACAGATTTTTTGGTGAGATTGAGAGGGAAAAGATTGATGCTTGTTGGAGATTCTATGAACCGAAACCAGTTTGAGTCAATCCTTTGTCTCCTTAGAGAAGGCCTTCAAGATAAGACGAGTATGTTTGAGACTCATGGCTATAAAATAACTAAGGGAAGGGGTTACTTTGTCTTCAAGTTTAAGGTAATCAAAAGTTGCAATGATATTACTTCTGCCTGTTAATATATATTTCTTATATTGTTTCAAAATAAAATCTAGATTTCCTCTCGAGAATATATTCTTCTTGGCAGAATTATTCGTGTTATTTCAGTTATTGTTATGTGTTGAACTAAAACTTTATGTGCAAGAGGCCTTTGTATTTCAGAGAAAGATAGTTTAGGATGACTTGTTGCTAGGGCATGGCTTTCAACCCAGCATTTAGTAAGATGGTTCGTTTGCATTTTTCAGAACGTTATAACTCCATTTTTTTTATAAGAAACAAACCATTTCATTGATATATGAATAGAATTACATAGGAGAGAAAAAATGAAAGAAGAGAGGAAGAAGAAAAAAGGGAAGCAGATGCCAACTACATAGTAACAGAGGTAATCGATATTAAGGGGCAAAATGGTAAGGAAAAACAAAAAATACTAGCAATAACATCAAAGAGTTGTATGTGATGTTGATGAAGCCAAGCTTGTTGTTGTGATGAGATGAGGAGAGAAGAAGAAACTTGTCGGTTGTTCTTGTCAATAGCCCCCTAGATCTATACCATTGGAGTTGGTGCCGATATCGCCACAAGATAGTCTCAATGACTCATAGGTTATAAGTATACCATAACAATACCATTGGGTATAGAGACAAGATGAGTCATAGTATGACTCCAAAAGAGTCCAGTGTGAATGGTGGATTCAATTAAAGTATCAAGAGGAAGGAAGGTGATTATCCGCTGTAAAGTACTACAGTTCATTTCTCTGCTGCTACTGTTAAGTAAATTAATCGTTTGATGAACATTTGGGCAGGATTACAACTGTACAGTGGAATTTGTGAGATCGCATTTTCTTGTACGGGAGGGAGTTCGTATGAATGCTCAAGGGAGCTCAAACCCGACTCTTTCAATTGATCGAATTGACAAGACTTCTAGACGCTGGAAGCGAGCTGACATTCTTGTGTTCAATACTGGCCACTGGTGGACTCATGGAAAGACTGCTCGTGGGTAAGGATTTTACTTCTAATTGCATAAACTTGTATTCTGTTGGACTTTACCTTAAATGATCATAGAGACTAGAATTATGTCGTCTGCGAGTGCAAACACAACACAACCCTTCATTACCATCAAATACACTTTGATCTCATGAATATTGTTAAGGAGTTTGAGAGGATACCTGGATTGAATATTGTTGGTTGATATAATTAAATTTACCCCAATCCATCAACTTAGGCTTTTGGATGGATTGGTGGTTTAATATAATTCAACATGGTATCAGAGCAGGAGGTCATGAGTTCGAATCTTTGTCAAGTCGTTTCCTCCCCAATTAAAATTAAATTCCACTTGTAGGGCATTTCTCAAATTTCAAAACCCACAAGTGAGGGGGAGTGTTGGTTGATATAATTAAATGTGGGTTCTTGGCCTGCCCTATACCTTGGGCTTCCCCTAAATGGCAACCCTAAGAACATCAGCTTATGGAACCCTATTCTTGAGAAAATTGATAAAAGACTTCATAATTGGGGATCCTCCTCTATATCCAAAGGAGGTTGACTAACCCTCATCAACGCTACTCTCAGTAACCTACCTATATACTATACTCTCAGTAACCTACCTATATACTATCTCTCACTTTTCAAGGCACCCAAGAAAGTGATATACATGATTGAAAAAACTTACAAGAACTTATTGGCTAAATGGTCTTGGAGATTTGCCAAGGAAAAATCTGCTCTGTGGAGATTATTGATTCATAATAAATATGGATCCTCTCCTAACCCTTGCATCCTGGGTAAGAAGAACTTACATCTTTCTAAAGGTCCCTGCAAAAATATAGCCAAGGTCGGGAATCTTATTTTTAATAATATTGATCACAAGATGGGAAATGGTAAGAATAATTTATTTTGGAAAGAGGTCTGGATGGATCATCAGAGACTTAAAGAATCTTTTCTTCTATTTCTCTTAAGAAAAATCACCCCATCATTGATTATTGGTCACAAGATGGTCACAAGTATTTAGTGACTGGGATTTATCTCTTAGAAGGAACCTCACCGAACCAGAGATCATTGGACTATTTTATCTCACAAGCTGTCAGACATTAATCTCACTGAAGCAGAGGATGAATGGAGATGGAAGCTTGAAAGTAGTGGATGCTTCTCATCTAAATCTCTTCTAAAGAAGATCATTGCTCCCACCGATCCAATCTCTATCGAATATGAAAGCTTCTTCAGGAATATTTGGAAGGGACAACAGCTTAAGAAAGTCAAATTCTTGGCTTGGGAGCTCATCCACAGGGCTGTTAATACCCACGATATTCTTCAAAAGAAGATGCCTAATAGAGCTTTATCACCAAATTGCTGCAGAATTTGATTCAAAGAAGAGGAATCTCAAGATCACATTTTCATCCATTGCTGTTAGGCTGATTGTTTTTGGAACTAGATCCTTGAAACTTTCAGCTGGATTTTTGTGCGCCCCCGTGACATACCGACTTTCCTTCTTTGCATTATGGATGGGCATCCGTTTAAAGACTCTACAAAAGTTCTTTGGTTAAACATTGTTTTTGCCTTTTTTTGGAATTGGTGGGGAGAAAGGAACAATAGGATATTCAAAGATGCTTTTATTTCCCTTGCCTCTCTCACTGAAGCTACTATACACAATGGAATTTTTTGGAGTCATAGACTATCTCCTTTTTGTAACTATGACCTTTCCTTCTTATTTGCTCATTGGCACCATCTTTTGTAAGGTTACGATTGACGCTATTTTGTAATATTCATTTTATCAATGAAAGTTACTGTTTTTCATTAAAAAAAAAAAACACTTTGATCTAACTCTTTAATATTTAAAAGTATTAGAGGTTCCATCTCAAAATCAGTTAGTTGGTTATGAGGGAGTAGCTCATATTTCTTATAAAGGTGGTTGGAACTCCTCACATTTTTAATGTGGGACAAGGTGAAACTACCATGAGTAGCTTAGAGGTCGAGAAAACATCAAGAAACCAAAAGGTTGAAAGTTCAATCCATGGTGGTCACCTCTCTAGAAATTAAATTTCCTGTGAGTTTTTTTGACATCCGAATGTTGTAGGGTCAGACAGTATGTCCCATGAGAATAGTCGAGGCGTGCGCAACCTAACCCATACACTCATGGATTTAAAAAACAAAGTGGGACAAGGTGAGGATCTTCAACAGGTTTAAATAACTTTCGATATTTGAGTCCTATTTTATTCTCTAAAATGCTATGTTTATTCAAATTTAGTATCCAAATTTTCAATATTCTATTTTAGTTTCTTAATTTTCTAAACACTATCTACCAGAAACCTAGCACAGTGGCACACATACCAGCATGAAAATTTAGAGAATAAAATAAGATTTATGTTACTTGAACTTTTTATGAAAATTGTGATTCTTAGTGTAGTTCACTGATACAATTTGATGGTGCAGCAAAAATTATTATGAAGAAGGCAATGTTCTTTACCCGCAGTTCGATGCCGTTGAGGCTTACAGACGATCGCTCAAGACATGGGGAAACTGGATCGATAATAATATAAATCCAGCTGAGCAGTTGGTCTTTTATAGAGGATATTCTTCTGCCCATTTCAGGTGAAAATTTACTTTCCGCTTCTTTTGAAACCGCTTTGTATGGATATAATATATACATTGATGAAATGCTGGGAAGATACCATGAAAAGAAAAACCAACAAAGTAATAGACTTGCCTTCAAATGTTTTTTTCAAGAACATATATAAGATTAAATAACCTATAATCTAATACCATTAGTTTTTTAGTTTTGTACAATTTAATGTGTCATCTGAGCATTCTTAATTGCAAACTCATGTAGTGTCATTTTCTTCCTAATTAATACTCTTTTTTTTTTATATCCGTAACTGTCCGGGCTAGCTTGGACGTACCTCGATTAATGTCACGGGACATATCGTCTGACCCTACAACATTTGAATGTTAAGGAAGTCCGTAGGAAATTAATTCCTAGGCAGGTGGTCACCATAGATTAAACTCATCACTTTAAGCATCTTAAGACTCTTTTTTACCACTAGGCCACACCATGACGGTTAATACTCTTTATTTACTTGTTGGGTTTTAAAAGAAAATTAATATCCAAATCCATGTGCGAAGAGAAATCTTGTATGAAGACTAAATATAATGGGTTGTGATTATTACCAAACACTAACGCATTCAATCCCATTAGAAATTCAGCAATTAAGCGTGTAATACTTGTTAATTAGAGAGAGTGATACTAAATTGAGTGATCAATTGAAAAGTATGCATGTATATATCATCCTATCAACGTAAGTATTTTAGTTTAAGACCAGAATGAGCGTAACATAAGACTTGTACTAACCATCTGGAAGTTAGGGGTTCGAATCCTCCACCCCACATATTATTAAAAAAAAATAGTTTAACTGTAGTTAACCATTTTCTTTTACTTTGAATATGAAAGGTCATGGTTATTCCTCAATAAAAAAAATTTATGTGCACAATGATTAGAAACATTCCCTGCCTACTTGTACATTTTACATACCGAACTCTGCAAAACAGAGGTGGAGATTGGGATTCAGGAGGGTCATGCAATGGCGAAACTGAACCAGTCTTAACCGGTGCCATCCTCGATAACTATCCTTTGAAAATGAAGATAGTTGAAGAAACGATCAAGGGAATGAAGGTTCCTGTCATACTTTTGAATGTTACAAGGTTAACCAATTTCCGCAAGGACGGTCACCCGTCAGTCTACGGTAAAAATCAGACCGCTTCGAAAAAGGTTTCAACAAGACGGCAGGACTGCAGCCATTGGTGTCTCCCCGGAGTTCCCGATGCCTGGAATGAGCTTATTTACGCCGCTCTAGTTTCTCAGTTGAAATAGTCCTAGTTCATGTAGTTGAGCAACAACAACATCCATTTCTCTTGTTTGGGAAAGAAGCCAGTAGTCTGATTTGACTGCATTTTTGCAAAGGCAAGCCCGAGCTCCTTGAATGTTGGTCATGTTCTATTTGCTACCTGAGCAAATGTTTGTTATAATTTATATTTATGTTAAAGATATGAAATGCAGTTTGTGGGGAGGGTTTTCTGAATAAGGTTTTCTAAAGGTGAACAATATTTCGAGTGAAGAATTTGAACCGGTAATAACTTGGTTATGGTTATTAGGTTATTCCTTCCTTCTCAAGCCTGCATTTACTGTACAAGATCCTACTAAAAGTTATGGTCTTGTTGACTTATTTCGGTGTAATTTATATGTTATAGATATGCAATATTATTTACAGGAAGGTTGTATGAAGATTTTCATATGATAAATGATCAACTTTGTAGGTACACCTCTCTACCCAAATGTTGATAAATTAAAAAAAAAAAAAAAAAAAAAAAAAAAAAAAAAAAAAAAAAAAAAGTGATAGAAGGTCTTAGAAACTAAAAAACAGCGAAAATAAACTTAATTTTCAAAAATGCTTAATTAAACAGGCCCAATACTATTACTCCTATATTTTAAAACACGGACAACTAGGAAAATGATTAGGAGTTAGAAATTAATTAGGGATGTGATTAAAGATCGTTAGACTTTAAATTTGTGTCATTTTTCTATCTCCAAATTTTAATTAATCTTTAATATGGGAAGTAATTTATAATTGTACTCCTCTTATATTTGATAAATTATTTGTAACTACCTTTTTTAATTTAAAAAAATTTAAAATAGACTAACTAATTCTAAAAACGTTAGTCAAATATAATTGAATCAATATTATAAAATCATGTAGTTATACCATGAAATAAGAGATTTTGAAATTTTAAAATTTTTTACGTAATTTATAAATTTTATTCTTATTGATCACAAATATAACTATACATCTTCTTTCTCGTTGGTTGGTGTGATTATTGTAAGTTTCCTTAAATTTTAATTATTAAAAAAATGGTTGAGAATAGTACTTGGGATTAAGTTTTATGAGGGCTTTAAATATCCGTTTTTGAAGAAGATGAAAAGTTCCTTTTGATTCTTTCTCTCATTGAACAACCTCCTCAAAAACCTTCCACACAAACATTTGCGATTGATGATAGTTGCACGTTGAAAACTCCGGCCGCAAGAGAAATCCATTCATTTTGTTGGCCTCTGATTCTCGAGACTTCGAAAGGGACTGGCATAAGAGCCATGTTTTTGAAGATATAAACGTTTTCTGTGTAAGCTTTGAAATCCCTTTAAGTGCTCCAACATTTTTTTTTTCAGTGTAAGCTTCCAAATCACTCGAATGACTATGTTATTTAAAGATATTAGCGTCTAAAATCGAATTCCTACTTTATTGGGATTTTGTTTTTTTTTGTTTTTAAATTTTTTTTTTCATATGTTAAACATGGTTGACACATATTTTATACCTAATAGAATCCTTACTTTGTAGGAATTCGTTTCCTTTATTATTATTTTTTTTTATTTCGCATATGTTAGACATTGGTTGCACGTATTCTGTACATATTCTATGTTAGTTACTGTTGGCATCTATGATGTACATATCAGAGTAAGGACGCAGTTACTGTTTGTCACTTGTATATATTCTGTGAATAATCCATGATTTTTTTTTAATTTTTTTTGTTTTTACATAAGTTAGACATTCTTGGCACATATTTAGTACATATCATGTTATAATAAGGGTGCATATGTTGGTTATTTAAATCCTAGCAGGTAGGGGTGTTCAAACAACCCGAAACCCGAATAATCCAAACCAATCCAACCCAATTTAACGGGTTGGGTTGGGTTGGGTTTAAAATCATGAAATATTCATGGGTTGGGTTGGGTCAATGGTTGACCTAAAATTAACCCAACCGAATCCGACCAACCCGAAATTATTATTTAATTTAAAAATATATATATATATTTACTCATAACATAATTATATATGAGTATATTTTTTTATTTAATTATTATTGTTAGACTTTTTATTTCTCATATTCTTTAATATTTTTTTTTAAATCTTTATAATTTATATATATGATCAAATATATAGTTAAATTATGTAAAATATTTTTGTTGGTTTTAATTATATATCTGTTATAGAAGTAGAATTATGTTACCTATTTTTGTTGTTTTAATTATCTATTTGTTTTATGTTTTATAGTTGAAATCTTCTATATGAACGATAATTGTATATTTATATTCATTTCATTACCTTGATTGAAGATTAGATTTTGTTTATGACTAATTTGATAAAAGATATTTATAATTATAATTTATTATTGAACCGATGGCCCAACCTAGCTCAACCTGAAAATATAAGAGTTGGGTTGAGTCCGGTTGTTTCTTTAATTGGGTTGGAGTGGGTTGAGAAAATGACCAACCCAAACTATGAGCCATTCATTCTCAAACCCATAACCCTCTTAACCAATCCGTTGCCGTCTCCACTTGGATTACGATAATTGTAAGCATCATTGTAACAATAATGCTCTTCTTCTTCCTTTGTTTCCATTGCAGAATATGAAACCCATACTAAGGGCCTAATATTTCATCACCTGTATTTTTTGTTTTAAAAATAAATAAGAAAAGGAACACATGAATTGGAAAGGGAAAAATGAAAACCAAACGGCCTCATATTAAATAAGTGAAATATTTTTGGATGAATTATGAGACGACACGTGGCTAGGCGGCAATAAATGGATAGAACCCAGCTAGCATCTAAATTGTTCTCTATTAGAATAACGTTGTTTGCTTGATTTTTTTTATGGAGATGGCTACAACGATCAATTTTTTTTTGAAAAAATCTTCTAGTTGTTGGCAATATATATCATGTTACAATAAGGGCACATATGTGGGTTGAGACTTTTCTAGAAAAATTATTTAGTTTTTGCATAAGTTAGACATTGTTGACACATAAACTGTACATATCATATTATAATAAGGGTGTAAATTGGAAAGATCTAAATTTTTACTTGCATAGCGGTGGAGGCTTTTCTGGAAAAATTGTTTGTCGGCACCTGTGATTGAACGTAATTTCCATTTTTTTTAGTGTTATGCGAACGCTTTAGCCATCTCCCCATAATCTTAGGAATTTTTTTATAACTAACTATTATTAGTATTTTATTTGAGCAAAACTTAGATACTTACCAACAAGTACCAAAAGATACTTACCCATTCATATGAGGTATAAAATTTGCCACCTTGCTTTTTTTTTTTTTCTTTTTAATTTTTCTCTTTCCAACTTTTTTTAAGGGTATCATGTTGTTGTTTTTAAGCCCCAAAATATGATGGGGTAAGCACCTTTGGGTACTTGTTGGTAAGTACCCAAGTTTTGCTCATTTTATTTTTGCAATATTATAAAATAGATAGTTAGTTAGACTTAAATTTAGGAAACTTGATGATTTTTTCATATTATTTTTTTTGTTAAACAATTAGTTCAAAAATCACTAAAGGTTAGTTTGGGTAGAAAATACTTATCTCTCCCCTCAATTTTTTTACCCATGAATTTAAACTCTCATACAAAATAGCCACACTCTCCATTATTTCTCAAAATCTACCAATTTTCTACCATTTTCCTTTACAATAACTATTATTTCCTTTAATACTATCACTCCAACAAAAATAGGCATTCTGTCTTCTTTTTTTTTTAGAATAAATACGCATTCTATCTACTCTCTAATAATCTAAATTAAGATATATTTTTAAAATATTAAAAAATATTAGTATTAAAAGAAAGAAAATGCACTTACATAAAGAAAAAAAAAATCATGGATTATGTAATTTTGCTCCTTTTAATTTTTTTTTTTTTTTTAAACAATTCAGATTATGTGATTAAGTAGAAATTGAGAAACAATATCAATTCAAAAATTGAAAATGTTGAGTTACAATGAACGTCCTTTTCAAAAAAAATAATAAATAAATAATAAAATTTAATGTTAATGATTACAAAAATTAAAAAAAAACGGTTTAGAATTTAGTATAAGAAAATTAGAATTTGGTTTACAAAAAGGTATGTAGTCCTCGGGATTTTAGAATTAAGAAGTAAACTTGTATGATTCGATAAAACCTAAAAATTAGTCTATCTTATTTACCATCGCTACAAATTAAATAAGTAAAAATAATAATTCGTGTGGAAATGATGTTTTTTTTTGTTCAATTAGTCATTTAATTCACACCGTCATTATTGACACTAGGGATAATATTGGTTCGGTTTTCTTTGATTTAGGTCAAACTAAGAACTAAACTGATCCAATCAATTTGTAAAAAGAGGAACCGAACCAATGTCTAATAAATTGCAAAATCATTAGTTCGATTTTCCTTAGTTTTTAGGCCAAATCGAGAATCGGTCTGATCTAAATGATTTGCAAGAAGAGGAACCGAACCAATGCCCTATAAAAGACAAAATCATTGACTCGGTGTTTTTCGATTCGGTTCCCCTACGATTTAATTGTATATTACTATTTTACTTGTTATTTTACTTCCAACTCCTATTTTAACGTTGTTTTTCTAAAAAAATTCTCAAAATTTATAATTAAATTAAACAAAAACAATTAGTCATTTACCCATAAAAAGTTAAACTAAAATATAAAAAGAAAAATGAAAGTAAATAAATCAATATTGGTTCGGTTCGGTTTTTTATTGATTTTTACAAATAGAAATCAAACCGATCTAATAACTTTCGGGATTTTCAAACAAAAACCAATATGTCAAATATTATGTGCAAAATCCAAACCAATCCAATGAATTGGTTTGTCTTTATCGATTTTTCGGTTTTTATTATCACTCCTAATTGACACATGAATAACCACTTCAGCATATTTAATTCCCAAAAGATTACGAGATATTACATTTTAGGTTCTAACAAAATATAGAGATTAAATTCTAATTTATAAACTATAAGAACTAAATTCTAGTTTTTTCAAACCATAATTTAACATATTTTTTTATTTATAAATCTTTTTTAAAATAAATAATTAATTTATAACTTTTTAACAGCCTAAATTATAAATTGACTCTATGGGATTGGTCTATGAAATCAGAGATTCTAGGTTCGATCCCAAGCAAAGTCATTTTTATTTAAACACTCAAACTTCAATATGAGAGACTCCTAAAATTTATTATTGATCCGAGGAACCAAAAGAAAAAGACCACGGCAAATAATTAGCCATTTTTCATCAAAAGAGGCCAAGGCTTAGCCCCGTTCCCAATGAAGATCCTAAGTTAGAATGCTTAGGGGCTGTTTGTTTGGTGTTTTTAGCTAGGAGTTAGGTTTATGATTTATTAACTTCTCTTCGAAAACTTACATTCAAACGAGTTTTTACCAACTCTTCCTTAATTTTACTTTTGAAAATAACTCTCATTTCTAACTATTCATTTTTAATCATTCATTTATAACTATTCAATCATTTCTAACCACTCATTTTTAATCATTCTTTTCAAATCAATCAAAATAAATTATTTTTAACCACTCATTTTTAATCATTTCTTTTTTAACTACTAAAAATAATTACTCATTTTAAATCTACATCCAAACAAGGTTTTTACTATAACTCATCTACACAAAAACTACATTCAAACGAGTTTTTGACACAACTTTTAATTTTTAACTACTCAATCGAACTCATCAATATAACTCATTAGTCTAAAAACTACCTAAATATGTCAAACAAACACCCCTACTAAAGAATCCCCAAGCATTGAATTGGTTACATGTGTATTCAAATTGTAATCAACACAAGAAAATAAAAGAAAATAGGTTGGTTGCAATGAAACTGGACATGAGTAAACCATATGACCGAGTTGCATGAAGCCACTTGGAAAGAGAGCGATGAAGTAAATGAACTTTCATCCTCGATTAATTAGGAGAGAGTGATGAACTTTCATCCTCGATTAATCAGGAGAGAGTGATGAAGCAGATGAACTTTCATCCTCGATTAATCGACCTTACGCTGTTAGTTTCTCGGTATTGGTAAATGAGAAACCTATAGAGTTTTTCTAACTTCTAAGACGGTTGAGGTCAGGTGATCCACTCTCTCCTCATCCTTTTTTTTTTTTTTTTTTTTTCATTGAATGTTTTCACATTTTCTTTTTGTTGACGACTGTTTGATTCTCCATAAAGCAAAAATCATAGAAAATGTGTTATATTATTTGTGAAATTCTGAAACAGTATGAAGAGGTCACCAGTCAATGTGTAAATTATAACAAATTAGCTATGATGTTTAGTCCAAATTGGAAGACTTGACGATAGAGATTTTTTCGACATAATTGTTTCAATGAAACTGGTCCCTAATCTAGAAAAGTATCTCAAAATTCCCTCCAAAGATATTGTTGATATTCAAAGATAGTCGTGGTAATAACTAAGATCCACGACTCACGCTCGAATATACTTTTAAGGTAATAACTAAGGGCCTGTTTGGTATCGTTCTTGTTATTTAATTTCGTTTCTTGATTCTTGTTCCTTGTTTCTTATTTTTTGATTTTTGAGAAAAAGAAATAAGAATATGTTTGAAAACTATTTTTGTTTCTTGTTTCTAAGAAAATTAAGAAACAAAAACACATCTTGTTTGATAACTATTTCTCGTTTCTCGTTTTTTTAATTTTTTTTTACCTTTGATAATTATTTTATAAAAAATGTGTTATATTTCTAAACTTAAGTTTAAAAAAATAATAAACATAAACAAACTTGTTTAATAACTATTTATTATTAATTTTTATTTATAAATTATTTTTTATTTTTTAAAAAATATAAAAAGTATTAAAATATTTAAAAAGTCGTTCTAATATAAATAATTTTTTTATAAGGAAAAAAAGATTCTTAATGTGAAATTAACAACTAATTAAATATATTACCTCCCACACAAATTATTTGTCATTAATGATGCGTTTCAAAAATATTTTAGTTGTAAAACATTAATTTAGTGTCAAATGTATATTTTTTTTAAACCAACTTTTTACAATGCCAAAACTTTTTAAAATATAAATTATAGTCGAAGAAAATCATTATAATTATTACTTTGGATTCACTTATTATTATTATATGATATGATTTGATGAATATTCTTCATGCCTCAATTGCTTAACCAAAAAATAACAATAATAAAATAAATTAGTGGAATCCTACTGTTGTTCTTTAAATTTTGTATGAACCAAAAGCATTTAGCCATCTCATAATCATATGAACTTTGACAAAATCATATCACGCCTTTCCTTTATTGTCAAAATAAGACTTTCAATAAAGTCTTAGCCATGTTCCTCGCCCAAAAAAGCTTGCCTTTCTTTTTTGTTTCTTTTTTTGACAATAAATTTGAAAGCTACTTTTTTTTTTATATATAAGGTTAAAATATAGTTTTAATGCTTTAAAGCTTATTTCAGTTGGGATTTAGGGTTTAATACATTCCTAACTTTTTAAATTTTTTATAATCTCATAATTTTGAAATACATTGTTAATCTCTAAAGTTTGTATTAATAAATTTATTTTTTTATACTCTTTCTTTTTTTAAATAAAGTAATTACATTAATGTACATATAAAATAAATGTACATATTAAATAACGGATGAAAAAAAAGGTATTTTTTTAAGTTTAAATAATTAATAATGAAAAATTCAAATTCATAATTTTTTTTATCATTTCGATATATACTAATATAGTTAAACTATTATTCTTATTAGTAATGGACAAAATACATTAATGTCCATTAAATAGATTATGGAAAATAAATAATGACAAGATTTAAGAAATATATGTATTATTTTCAAAGTTAAAGAAAGTAAAATAGAAGAGAAGAGTATTTATAGAGAAAGATTTAACATTTTTAGAACTAAAATTTCTGAACTAAAAAGATAAAAATTATCCAACCATTATCATTTTCTACGTAATGAAGTATGTTCACACAATTATAAAATAAAGTAATAGGCAGATTCAGGAAATTTTGGTGGGTTGTTGTAAATATTACAATAATGTAAAATACGTATAATAACAAAAAATCAGCAATCAATAAAATTTAAACCAATAATGGAAGAATCAAACATTTCACAATGGAGAGATCACTAAATAATTGTTAGATGGTAAGTTTATTGTTTGGCCACTTTCCAAGAAGAACATTGGGACTCATGAAAATAGAAGGTATGATGCAGCAATTGGAGAAAGATTATGTATATAAATAATTTGAAGGGTAAAATACTATTTTGGTCCAAGAACTATTATGTAAGTTCCATTTTGGTCTTTGAACTTTCAAATGTTCAATTTTAGTCCCTGAACTATCGTTTTTGTTCCGTTTTTGTTCCTGAACTTTCAAAAGTCTAATTTTGATCCTCGAACTTTCTAAAAAGTTTAAAAATAGTCATTGAGTTAGAAAAAAAAACTTAACTATGATTAAAATTGATGATGTAGCAAAATAATAATAAAAAAATAAATTTATATTATATTCTTTACTCCCTCCTCTCATCTCTCTCTACATTTCCATTTTAAGAAGGAAAAAAAACACAAAACCTTAGATATTTGAAATAATTCCCATTTAATCTTTCTCTCTTCTAATCTTTTTTAGTTCCTTTTCCATTGTTTTGGAGGAAATGGTGATTGTTTTGAAATTTGCCATTGTTTCTTTGCCATTGAAATTTGAAACAATCTCCATTGTTTTGAAATCTGGGAGTTCCAGAGTGGGGGAAATAGTGGTGGTGATGGTCTAGAATGGTAACTGAAAGTGAAGATGAAGAAGATGAAGTGGTGGAGAATTTGGGTTTTGGGGAGAGCGTAGATTCATGAAACTCAGTCACTGTGACAGATTGAGAGGTTTTGCAACAATGGCAAAGGAACTAGGAAGGATTATAAGAGAGAAAGGTTAAATGGGGATTGTTTCAACTTTCAAGGTTTTATATTTTTTTTCTTCTTAAAATGGAAATGCAGAGAGAGATGAGAGAGGGAGGGAGTGAAGAATATAATATAAATTTATTTTTTTATTATTATTTTGCTACAACAACAATTTTAATCATAGTTAAGTTTTTTTTTTTAACTCAAGGACTATTTTTGAACTTTTTAGAAAGTTTGGAGATCAAAATTGGACTTTTGAAAGTTTAGGGACCAAAACGGAACAAAAACGATAGTTCAGGGACTAAAATTGGACATTTGAAAGTTTAAGGACCAAAATGAAACTTACATGATAGTTCAGGGACCAAAATGGTATTTTACCATAATTTGAAACCCAATAAAATTTGCTTAAGAAGAGTGGCAGTTGTGTGACATAAATATATTTTCAATGGTGAAAAGATTTTAGATTCAAATCATTCCCTCAATTATTATAATTAAAAAAAAAGGAAAAAAAACCCAATAAAATTTGAAATACAAGATAATAAAAATTTTACCTCTTTATTAAATACAAAGATAATTAAATTTTGAAACGTAATAACTAAGGTCGGTTATATAACTACTTAAATTTTTGTTTTTGGTTTTTGAAATTTAAATTTATTTGTTCTCAAATTTTCTACCATGTATTCCATTTTTCTTAAAATATATTCATCTTTCCGTAAAAAAGCATGTGAATACTAAATAAATTTCAAAAACAAAAAGTTTGAAAATTACTTTTTTTCTAAATTTTGATTTGATTTCTAAAAATATAGATAAGATTACACGTAAAAAAAAATGTTAAAATAATTGTTGTAAACTTAAATCTTAAAACTAAAAATTAAAAATAAAATACTTAAGGAATGGAGCTTAAATGGTACCTTCTGTACTTTTTCCTTTCTTGACAATGTCTGTCATGTCATATGTTTATTATTAATAAAATCAAAATATGTTTAGGGATGATTTTGAAAACATTCAAAAAAAATGTTGGGTTTAAGATTTTCTTGTAAGAAAAAGTATATTAAACCATTTATCTCACAAATCAAAACCGTACAAAAAAAATAAAATCCAAATTACCCAACCGAAATGGTAAGTGTTGGTTGGATTATAATTTATTTGAATTGAATTGAGTTATAATTTTCTTTAAATCTAGTTGATCTTCTATGAAAAATGTGGAAAAAGAAATTTTTTCTCGTAATTTTAGGGGTTTCAAAGAGATTTATGCTTAAAGATTTGTTTTTTTTTCCTATCAATCCCAAACAAGAGATTCACCCAACTTCTTTCCCTCCCCTCCCCTCCTCTCCTCTTCCCCTTTCTATGCCCCTAAAATTTAAGAACTATAATATAATACATTTAAAAATTCTAATTACAAAAAATTGTACTTAAACCTAATTATTAATAATAGTATTTTTTTAGAAAAAGATAAAAATTACAAGAAGAAAATTGATCATATCATTAACCAAATTTGAATTTATAATCTTCTTTTATAAAAAAAAATGACGCAAAGTTACCAGAAGAAAAATAATCATAAAATTAACCTAAAGTTTAAGAATAATAATCATAATATACAATTGGTGCTCTAGATTTATGCACCGACATAATCAAACTTAGCGCCCAAAGAGAGTATAATGTAAGTTTTCATACAATATTGTTTTTAAAAAAAAAAAAAAAAAAGGTTTTCATACAATATTTATGTCCAAAATATTCCCAAGTTGTATATTCTTTTAACATTATCTTCAAGACAGGGAAGGATCTAATTAATTTATTGAATACTTCTAAGTTTCTTGGAAAAGGATTTATTGATTGATGCAATCAATTTATTGCTCAATTTAATATGTAAATAAATTTGCCCATATTTTAAATCAAATATTTGAATATTATTATTTTGAAATAATAGAGCTTGTTTAAATTATTATCTTAACTTTCAATTATTTGAAAATTCTATTAAAGTTCTCAAGAATTTTTATATTCTTTTTTCTTTGTTCTTGTTATAAATATCAACTTCCCATAATATTTTTCTCAATTATTAAAAAAAAAAGAGAGAAAAAGAGTCAGAAGTTTAGGCCTGAAGTCTCCTCTATAAATGATCCTTAATAAATGTCTATTTTGAAGGGACATACAAATAATTAAAGATAAGGATTGGATTGTTTCAAACTATTTAAGCTTCTATGAATGTGCTATCTCAAAAAAAAAAAAAAAAAAAAAAAAAAGCTTCTATGAATGTGTTGTAACATAAGTTAATTAATTATAATTTTGCAAAAGTACAAATGACAGAGAAACTAAACTTAAATTTGGATGAAGATTGTCAATTGCGTAAGAAAGAGTGTAGATTCGAATTTTAAAATGCAGAGAAATCCTAAACTTATCTTCAGAGACTTTAGTAGACTCGTGTAGCCTTTGAGGGTGTGTTTAAAACACCGATTTTGTAATTATAGATGAAAAGTTATGATAAACGGTGGGTTAAAATAAACAGTGTTTGAGATTCAGGTTATTATAAGAGGGGTTATGATAAACAGTGTTTGAGGTGCAGATTATTATAAGATAAGTCATGAATTTTTTTTCACAATTTTTTTTAGTTACTTAAATTTAAATTAAAAAAGTTAACAAATAATTAATAAATTTTTTTAATAAACTTATAATTAATATTGAACATAATTTTTTAAGTCTTCAACCCGGGACCTTGAAGGGAGTATACCCTCAAATCCTAAGTTTTAACAGCGCCACTCCTTGGAGACATTTATTATCTTTTTTTTTCATATTCTATTTCACTTATATATTGATGTAGTTATGTATTAGAAATTAATTTTTTAAATTAATATTGACCTCATGAAAACAAATTTCAACTTTAAATTTTGTTTTCTTTATTCTTCACAAAATCGTTTCTTTTTTTAAATTCTTAATGTTTAAATAGTGAATCAATTTGAAATAAACAAAATATACTAATTAAAAAAAAGGATAAACTACTATAAAAAATATAAATAAAAAATGATATACTATTAATTAAGACCAATTCATGAGTTATTATTTCAAACAATCACTAATTAATTTCGTTAAAAAGCATCATATATATATATATATATATAAAAGAAAATTTATAGCCAATATTCATAAAAATATTTAATAAAAAATATAAGGTTTAAATAAATTGACACGTAGGTTTAGATAAACGGGCACGCAAGTTTAGGTAACCACCGTTTATAATAAACGGTGGGACAAATGCGGGTTCGGTTATTATAACCAATCTGGCCGTTTACATAAACGGAGGCTCAAACATACCCTTAGTTTTAATTGAGATGAGAAGATGATATTGTCAAAATTATGATAGTTTTAGGTGAACTTTGAGATAATTTTATTTTTTTTATTTTGATTTTTTGTTTCTAATAAATCACTAAAATTTAGTTTTATCATTCTTTTTTAGTATAAACTTTCATAACTTTAAATTTTGTTTCACATAAAAGGTTTCGTACCAATAGGAGAAAATAATCCTCACTTATATACTATGAATTTCTTCTTTTCTGACAACAATGGGTCTTTATTTGTGTAACGACACATGCCCATGATTTGGACTACGATTTGGATTGTGAATTTGGCCCTTATTGGCCCCGACGTTCCTCGAAATCTCTTATGATATAACCACACATTACTTACTTGCCTTTAAATGGTTTAAAGAAGTAAATAATGTCCCCACAAGCCAACACAAGTTCTTTCCAACAAGCTTTGACCTCCTTCTCGATGACTCAATTGTAGAAACTTCAAAGTTTTACGTGCTTAACTTGGAGTAATTTTAGGTTGGGTGAATTCTTGAGAATATTCCCATAGAGCATGTGAGTGAGGACAAAAACATGTTGCAAAGGCTTGTATTGGTACGTGGGGATAATTTTCACTTTTGAAAGTAGTCAAGACATGTAAGTCACGTGGTTTGGTTGAGGGGATGCAGAAGAATGCCAGGTCTAAGAGGGGCCGAATTCAAATTTCAAATTCTGGTCAAATTCTGGAGATAAGGCATTACACATGGTGTTAGAGCTAAACCTCTCCCAATAAGATGTCGTTCAAGGGGGAACCAAGGTAGAGATTAGTGGACATGTAACACCCGAAATTAAAAAAGGTACAAGAATGAACCTTGACCACATCTAAATAGGTGAATTATGATTTTTTTTTTTTTTTTAAAAGTTTGTAGTTATTACATATAGAAACTTTAAAGTTAAACGTTCTTAACTTGGAGAAATTCAAGATTGGTTGACCTCTTGAGAATTTTCCTAAGGAGCATATGAATGAGGACAAATATGCTGAAAGTTGTGTTGGTATGTGATGATAGTCTTCACTTCTAGAAGTATTCAAGACAAGTAGGGAATATGGTTAGGTCGTTGGGGATGTAGAAGAATGTCAATACCGAATTTAAATTCCAAATCTTAGGCCTAGAGCATTACAATTATCACTCCTAATAATTCACTCCCTTGAACAAAAGTACCACTTGAGACTCCCATGTTAAAAGTTCATCACTAGCCTAATGGAGTTTAGCCCAATAATCATAAGAGCTGTGTTCAACAATCTGGTATTAAAGCTAAGTTGTGATAGGTTGTTTGATCTCTTGAAATTCTCAGTATGCTCTGTGGTTGTAGCTCTGACTGATCTTCCACATCAGAAACGATTTCTTGAGATTGTTAGTGTGTGAGTTTCTTCGTGTCGTGAGTAGT
>JBBMKA010000020.1:8045384-8093808 GCA_037833695.1 Sechiopsis laciniata | reverse complement strand
TTTTTATTGTAATTTACAATAAATTTAAAAGTATTTAACTTATTTTGTTTGTAATAAAAATGAAGTTCAAATTTTTTTACTATGTACAAAATAATTTACTCCACTAAACTACACTTTAAATTGTAGTAAAAGTTGATCTAGAACTTTTCTTTAGGAAATAGGTAAAATAATTTAAATAATTTTGAGAGTTTTACTTGTATATATTAAAAACAACTATAAATTTCAATATTTGTATGAGTCAACATAGAGATTGAAATCTATTTTACATTAAAAAACTAAAAAAAAAGCAATAAATTTCAAATTTTGTGGGGCACTATCTTACTTCTGTGTGATAAATAGTAACACAATATGAGTGAGTTCACTTTAACCTACAAAAGATAACAATTTATAAAATTTAGGGGTGTTTATGGTTTCGTAGAAGCGTCAATGACTAATAAGATAAATAATTCTAGTATTTGATTTGATGTTACATATTAATTGGCATATTTTATTGGCAATTCTTTGACTTTCAATAAATATGAATGTGAATGTATAAAGTCTATAAGAAAAGAGTTTATTTTTTAATAAAATAAAATAAAAATTGTTATCAAGATTTAATTATAATGACTAGTTTAACCAATTTATTATTATTTATATATATTTTAATTCATTCTTTTAAATAGAATCTTGGTATTTTTTTTAAATTTATTTTAATTATTTAAGTCTAAAAATCTTGAAAAAATAATAAAAATTATGTATGACCTATAAATATTTTAGATTAGTCTAACTTCGTTTTTGTTGTGTTAAACTTTTGCTTATTATTTGTTTAATTTAAAAATATTTAGGCGTGGGATATTCCAAATTTCAATTTCATGATTATTAGGTCGTACATGATGTCAATGAAATTACATTTCTTTTGAATATGAACATTACTTACAATTTCTTTATGATAGTGTATACTTATGTTAATAGCTAAAAATTTGAGGATAATTTTATTAATCAACAACAAAAAAAAAACATAAGACTAGTTAACAAAAATTGAATCAGATACCTAACATCTCATCTCCTCTCCCTGCACCTCAAAGAAGGTTTTTCTGTCATCTCATCTCATCTGCCTCCACCTCAAACAAGGTTTTACTATCATCTCATCTCATCTCATCTCATTTCACCTGCAGCCAAACACTCCCTTAGTTTATAAACTTTCAAATTTGTGTACTATTTGATTTTTGTAATTTTAAATGTTTCTAGTAAATTTTTAAACTTTCAATTTTATGTAAAATATGCCTCTAATTTTTTTTTTTTTTTACCGATTTATGAGATATATATTGAAAGTTTAGTATTTCGTTAGAAAGAAAATTTAATTTATTGGAAAAATATTGACTTCTATATTAGTCATACAATGGGAAATCTCTCATTGAAGAGCTGATTCAACACTAACTCGAGCTACACGAGACTATGAAGAAGTGTTGCTTGATATTAAAAAGTACGTGTCATTAATACTTGGGTCATGAAAAAGGACGACATTAGATTTCTTGTCTCGTAATTGAAAGAAAGAAGCATAGTTTGTGTACTAACACTAGATAAGAAGAAATAATATTTGGTATATGAGGTAGTTTAAAAGAAATTATGACTTTGGTGTAGGAAAAAAACCTTATTCTTGGTGAGTAAATGGTAGTGACTGACCATTTCCTACCATCATCCCCTCGATATAAAAGAAGAAATGACATTGAAATCTTACTGTTACCTACAGAGGAAAAATTTTGTTTGTTGGAAGAACATCTGTTGAAGCTGTAATGATTACTAATTTAGCAGAAAGGTGACATCCCTGATATGAGAAATTCATACGATGATAATAGTCTAGGGCATTATAGATAAAACGTTGACAAATTTGATGATGAACCTTATTTGGAAGCAGTCTTATGTCATTAGAGTTATGGGATGTGAAGAAGGCTTTGAGAACGGAAGATAATACCTGCTGTTGTAGATAATATTCACAGCCACGATTCGTGTTTTTCCTACCTCGTCCACAGTCTGAACCTTGCAAAGAACCATAGATTTGGCAATTATGTTAGATATTATATTTCAAAGAGAAAAGTTGCTAATATTATTGAGAGCCCAAATACTATTTATATATAAATGAAATAGGCCCATTACAAACTAAAAAGCCATAACGACCCAACTACCTTAATAGGAATAATCGGCCAAGCTTGTTGATACCGAAAAATGGTTCTTTGGGATGAACAGTAATATTTGTATTACCGAGAATGATATGCCTGCAAAATGAAAAATAAGGTAAGACACCAATGTGGTGTGAGCCATAGGGCCTCTGATGCTTAAGTTATAAGTAGGTAGGAGAAAATAGCAAGAAGAATGTTTAGAGAGCTTATGAGATTCAAGAGTAGCTTACTCGAAACCAGCAAAGAATTATCTCATCGTTAAATGGCAAACTTCAGATCATTTTATAGCAATCGGACTCGTAACTGCACCTGGTCTCATTTATTATCATACATTATGACTTTCTTTAATGAAAAACAGTTGTAACATTTTTGCCATTAATATGGTGATAAAAGAGTTTGTAACTCCCGATTGTTGCTTATTTTCCTCTTTGAATACATGTTAGTAAAAAATGGAATTACTTTAGGCGTATCAGTCCTAAGAGGGTTGAAACGACTGAGACCGACTCTCGAGAGGGGTCGAAGCTCTCTTGGGTCGAACCTCTTAGGGTTGACAGGTGTTGGGTCGACCCCCGGGGGGTCGGTAAGCAAAGGGCCTGACCAACCTCTTAGAAGTCGGTTTCTTCTGCCTCCCCTTAGGTCTTGGTGAGCTCTGGGGGACCGACCCTTTAGAAGTCGGCCTCCTCCTTTAGCTTCTCTGAGAACGATGAGTTAACTATCCCCTCTTTAAGTTTTGCGGGTCCTTGTGTTTAGCAAATATTTTTACCCATAACATTACCCCACTTTTAAAATTTAGCTTACCCTTTTTAAGCGATTTTTTTTTAAAAGTAACTTTTCAATTGGTCTAAACATCATACTTCCAATTTTTTTTGAAATTTATTTTTTGGGGTTTCTTAACATTTTTTCTATAATGAATGGTTTTCTAGGAATCTTGTTCCATAACCCCCTTAAAATAAACTAAAATATTTTCAATAAGCTTTAATATTCCTTGAACTAAATAGTTTTCCTAACAATATTTCCAACCGCTCACAATATTTTGGGACTATACAAATAGTTTTTTAAAAATATTTCCATAACTTTTAATATTTTTGGCCTAAACAAATAGTCTTAAAAAAATAATAATATTAAATAATAATAATAATAATATTTATGAGACTAAACAAATAGTTTCTATGAATATTTTTGTAGCTTTTAATATTTTTTGGGACTAAATGTCTCCTATAAATATTTTTCGCGTCTTTTAATATTTTTGGGTCTAAACAAATAATCTCCTTAAAAATACTAGAAAATAGTGACGTGCAATACATGTGACATATTTATAAATTTAAATATTAAAGCGTAAATTATTTCAAATTTAATTTAAATTACAAAAAATTTATATTATTTAAGTTGTCACACGATTATTTAGGTGTATTCAAATATTTAAATAATACAAATATTAAAGAGGTAGTAAATAATAATTGATTTTAGAAACAAATTTAGAATTAAAAAACTATTCAACAAAAAAAGATGGATCGTATTGATTATTTAAAAAAAAAAAAAAGTATACTTCATGTTCATTATGAAGTAAGAAGTTATGTAAGTGCAATATAACTATTGATACTCATCGATAAATTGATCCCAGATAATTTATCAAACAAAATTGTAAGGTTTCAAATTGAATTCAAATAATGATTCGACATATGTTTCTCTTACAATTTGATGATAACATTGGAATAAAAAAATCTATAATAAAATATTGTAACAAAAGAAAAGTTAGATAAAAGTTAAGTAATCTAACAAAAATTAAGACAACTACAACATCAAATTATAAGTTCTTAAAGATTTGGCAGCCTTTGAAACCTAAGAATTAAGTGAAGATTTTTTAAAAAAGAAATATGGATTAAAATGGTGGGAAGGAATGGTAAAGAAAACTCATTTGATAGTAGAAATAGCTAGAGAGTTACAAAAACTTTTTTTTTAGTAGAACTTTTTGAATTCTAAGAGTTATAAGTTTCCATCATCTCATTACAAATTACTATTAATAAAAAAAAATATAGTAGTAGAAAACCTTTTATATTCCAATTAAATAGAAAATTTTATATAAATATTAAAGCATAACTCATGTTCTTTAATGGTACATTTATTTTGTCTTCAAACGTTTCGGGTGGGTGGTTTTTCAACTTCAACTTTTTTTTTTGTGGAATCAATTTAATTTAATTTGAAATCCTATAACTGAATTTTATATTAATGGTATAATTGAAATTTGTAATTTGGCTAAGGTTTTTCTCCTAAAATTCACTTTAAATTATTTTTATAACATAATTTTTGACTTGTCATTTTTAATTCATCATAAAGCCTACGTTTAATTTCAAAATATTTTTTTAGGATAAAAATATATGTACATTTATTATTATAAAAAAAACCTAAAATAAAACAAACCTCTCTTTCACTTTAAATAATTGTTTTTCATCCTCAAACTTCATTTTTTTTTCTCACAGTTTCAAGCTATGCTTAATATTCAACAAACTAACAATGTAACAAAAATAAAAATAATATAAAGGTTAAATAAATTATCAAAACTATGAACTTAACATAAAAGTATACCGATACTTAACTCACCTTCAAATATGTGCTTAAAATTCAACAAACTAACATTACAACAACGACAAAAAAAAGTAATATAAAGATTAATTAAATGATCAAAACTATGAACTTGACATAAAGCATACCTATGTTTAATTTTAAACGATTATTTTATCATCATCAAGCTTCATCTTTTTCCACACCTTCAAGCATCGCTCAAAAAAAAAAAATATATATATATAAAGGTTAGATAAAGTAATTCAACAAAAAAGTAATCAAAACAATTCGAGAAAAAAAAGTAATAAACTTAAACCAAAGAGAGGAAACTCCAACATTTGCAAGGAAATGTGGAAGAAAATTTCCTATATATAGTTGTAGGAGATCAAAGTTATAAAACCTTTGAAATTTCACATAAAAAAAAAAAAAAAAAAAATTCATAAAAGAAATTAAGTGGTAGAAATAAGAATAAAACTTTTCATATTCTAACCTTTACTAATTAATATATACATTTATTATAGACTTAAAAGTAATATCATACTATTTCAATAAGTTATATAATTCTTTTATAACTTAATAATTAAATATAATGCATTCATTGGTGGGGTAACTTAATAAATAAATAGATTTAAAAAAAAACTTAATAATTAAATATAATGCATTATGTTTTCTTCGTTTCTTTTAAAAAGGAAAAAATTAACGTGGATATCCTTAGCATTGATTTTAAAATGTACATGCGAGTTGTTTTTTTGTTCTTCTTAAATGTAGATGAGCATCAAATGCAGGTGGGTTGCATTTAATTAATAAAGTTACTGGGCAATAGATTTTTTTTCTTAACTAATTGTAGCAAAATGTGGGTTTTTTTCTTAACTAAATACTGTTAATGTGCATTTATTTAAATCTCAAATGACCAATAGGTCGGTTAAAATGAAATGACCAATTAGTGGGGTTTTTTTGTTTGAGAAAGAGAGAATGACATATATGTAAATATATAATATGACTTAGGGGCAAAATCGTTCAAAAATAATTTTCCCCCTAAGCTACAGTTTAAGGTAGTAAGATTTTCTATAATTTCTAATATTTTTTTGGAACAAATAGTCTTTTAAAAATATTTTCGATCGCTTTTAATACTTTTGAAACTAAACAAATAGTTTCCTTAAAAATACTTTCCATGCCTTTTAGTATTTTTGGACTAAACAAATAGTTTTCTAAATATATTTTTCATAAAGTTTAATATTCTTTAAGACTAAGGGCATGTTTGGGCAGAGTGAGTTGGGAAAGGAAGGGATGGAAAAAGAAAGGAAGATAAGGGAAGTGAGATTAAATTTATGTTTGGTAGAAAAGGAAGAGAAGTGAAGTTATAATAAATAAGTGTTTTGTACGATGAGATGAGAAGATATGTAGATTTTTTTTTTTTTTTTTTTTTTAATTTCATTTATTTATACCATAGATATTTAGTAATTTTTAATATATTAATAATAATTAAATATATAATTTATTTATTGATTAAATATTATTTAAAAATTCATTCATTTAATTTACTATTTAAATAATATTTGAAATTTAGTAGATCATCAAAATTATCAAATAAAAAGTAAAATAATTTAAATAATTATACTTCATATTTGAAATAATATATAGATATACTTAATTAATTTAGAATTATTATATCTCACCAAAATAAAATATATAAATATGTATTTATTTAAAAAAAAAAAAGAATGTAGACATTTTAAAATCATTCATATTTTGTGCATATGTCTTAAAAAAGTGAGATTTTAAACTTTTTTTTTTAATTTCATTTATTAGTTAAATAAAACGTAAAATTTAGTAAATATCAATCATTAAAATTAACAACAAAAAAGAAGTAAGAAAAAAAAGCAATATAAATAAAAATTTAATTAGTTTAATTATTTAGTAATGATATCTATTTAATTGAAATACAATAAAAACTTAATTATTTAATTCTTTGCTAATTAAGATATTTGATGAGTTTCAAGGATATGATATATATTAAAAAAAAAAACATGATAAATATCACATTTTAAAAGAAAAAGATACACATATATAATATATAATAAATTAATACAATCATATAAGTTTTATAGGGATGAGTTGGTTCACAAACTCAATTTTATATTTTATTTAAGAGAGAACTTAAGTTTAATTCTTACTTTTGATAATTTGCTTTTGAATAAATACAATAACAAAATATTATAGAGTCAATCGATATGTCCATTAATATTAGTTGAGGTGCGCAACAAACAGATAAAAAAAAAAATGACAAAAAAAATGTAACTTACAAAAAATTTAAAGAAAAAAAAAGAGACAGAATACATTGAATTGGAAAGTTTTAAAGAAAAAACGGAGGAACGAAAGCAAAATAAATACTTAAAAAAAACATTAAACTAAAAAGAACTTAAAAAAAGTAAAACGTCAAAGGTAAATAAATTAATTAAAACAAAAAGTAAAAGGATATTTCAAAACCAAAGGGAAAGACTAAATTCAAAAAAAAAAAGTACACACGCACCCGAATATCCTAGCAAGTGGAGCCCACGCGCCGACTCATAACTTCCGAGCTGGCTTATTTTATCCCAGCAAACAAAACAAAAAACTATAACCCTTCCCTTCCTTTCCCTGGCCCAACCTACTTTCCCAAATATGCCTTAAATGAATTGTCTCCTACTAGAGATGTCTACTTTCTCCGCGGGGACCCGCTCCTAATGGGGCGGGGAACGAGGCCGAAGACGGGGAGAAAAAATTTCTCGTGGGGAAAATGGGGATGGGGATAGGGAATGCATTTTTCATCCCCGTTTTGTCGATCCCCGCCGTGTTTACATTTAAATTTTTTTTTTTATTATTAAATTTTTTTATCTTATTTAATTACTTTACTTTTTAGATAAAATAAATATTTTTTAGTGAAATTATATATTTAAATGAACATTTTTTTTCTCGATAGGTAAGAATATAATTGAAACTTATAAATATTTTATAAGAAAATTTGATTATTTAGATTATAATTCAAAAAAAAAAATTGAATGGGAAAAATTTTCCGCCCGGAACCCGATCCCTGCGAATTCCCCGGCGGAAAATCTCCGCCTCGATCCCTGCAAAAAAAAAAGGTGAATTTCACGGGGATGGGAAATGATTTCGGTGGCGGTGACGGGGACGCGGAAGCCATTCCCCTGCCCTGCCCCGCCCCGTGGACATCCGTATCTCCTACAAATATTTTCCGTACCTAATTCATTATAAATCCGCCACATTATAAAATTCAATGTAGGAAGATCACAAATCCTACAAGAATCAAATGCAAATCTCATGGTCAAGTAGAGTTATTTGAATATGACTCGTAGTAATTATCTCGAAAAAAAAAGGCCAATTGATACTAGTCAATTGGCCTTAGATTAGGCAATGATCGTATTGCTTTATATTTTTTGTAACACTCTACCCCAAGATTTGAAATATGGATTCAATCCTTCTCGTTTTCGACATTTTCTGGCCACCTAACCACATTACTAGATGGTCACCGAACTTAAAACTATTACAAGTAAAATATGTTTAACTATATAATTCTTGTAATTAAATCATCGGAAAGAAATATGCATTGTCAGACGAAACTTTACTCACCGTCTATCTCTCTCTGTCTCGTTTTGTAGGCGTTAGTTGGTGATTGGATTTTGGAGTTATGAGAGGAGAAGAGATGAAGTGGAAGAGAAAGAGGAAGTAGAGATGAAGTTGAGTGATTTAGAATGATGAAGTATTTGTTTGAGCATTGACGTTTTGAAGAGAAGATGTTACAAACACTTTTTGGGGATTTGTGTTTTGGAAATGAGATGTTGGAAATTTTTTTTGGAGATTAATCCTTAAGAGAAGATTAAATCAATTTTTATTGTAATGAGGTTTGATTTGAAGTGTGATAGGATTTAAAAAGGTTTGATAAAATGTGAGGAGGAGTTGAGAAATATTGTGATATACAAAAAATAAAGAAGTGTTTGGGATACTTTCCTCTCCTCTCCCAACCCTTAAATATGAGGTTTTGGATAAGGAGTTAGCATGATGAGTTATTTTAAGTAGTTAAAAATTGAGAGTTATAGCAAAAAACTCATTTGGATGTGATTTTTTCGTAGAGAAGTTAGAAACATTTGGTTGTTTGGATGTAGATTTAAAATAAGTAGTTATTTTAAATAATTAAAAAGAGAATGATGATAAATGAGTGTTAAAAATAAATTATTTTAAAAAATTAAAAAAGAATGGTTAGCATTGAAGAATTATATATGAATGATTTAAAATGAAAAGTTAATTTTTTTTTTTTTTTTTGAAAACTCGTAAATAAATACTTATTTTAAATACTGATTTTAAATGATCTAACAAACGCCGTTAACCATTCACGGGCTTTAGGCACTCCATAGTTTGGTCCGAAGTTGCCATGGATTCCTGTTCTCCGACCTCCCCGGAGCTGTTGAATTTCATCAATGTCAGTTCGTGTTCTTCATCGTCACTTTTTCCATCCGATTCATGCGGGATAGAACCATAAAACCCACTTCAACCAGTTCGTGATTCTTCTCACAAATCCTTCATTTCTCAGTCATCTACACTACAGGCACAATGCCGAGACGACGCCTTCGACTCAGCTGGTCTTCCGACGAAAACGAAGACGAAGACCATGGCCCTCCTCCGCCTCCGCCTCCGCCTCCGCCTCCGCCTCACGATTCCCTCCAACTCTCCGACAGCGACGAACAAGATTTTATCGACGTCTCCGATCATCTGTCCCCTCCCTCTCCGGATTCCGATCACTTCAATCCCCCCTTCTGTCCCGTTACCGAGTTCCTTCGAGGGCTCGGTTTAAGCCCGAAGAGAGAGTGGTTGGATGCCTGTATCCGTGCCCTAGAAGCTTCTTCACCAGCCTTCTCCACCCTCGACCCCGCGGACAAAGCCAAGCTATGTTTCGAGCAGTTCTTAGTTTCCGATATGAATTACTCCGCTGCTGGAATCCTACCTCAAAATGTCCATTCTATGCATCTTCTTCATCTCCCTGGCCCCTACGTACTGCAGGTTATTTTTGCCCTTTCCTTCATTTCATTGCCACAAAATTCCTTTTATTTTTTGTACCTGAGCTTGTTGAAAGTTATCGCTCATGGAGTGGCCTAGTGGTCAAAGAGGGCCTTGGATGCTAAAGGAGATGGATTCAATCCATGATGACCATCTACCTAGGAACTAATTTCCTATGAGTTTCAAAATGTTGTAGGGTTCGACGGTTGTGAAATTAGTCGATCTACGCGTAAGCTGACCTGGACAGTCACGGATATATATAAAAAAAGTTCTGGCTGAGTTGTTGTTGTTTGCCTTTTCAGGTTGATGAAATAGTTAACATCGCTTGTCCTCTTAAAGCTAGATATCAGACTGCCCCTGCAAGCATTAAGAGGTGCCTTAAGCTGTCCATGACGGATGGTGTTCAACGAGTTTTTGGCATGGAATACAGGCCTATTAAGGATCTTGATGTTCTGGCACCTGCTGGATTGAAGGTTTCTTAACTTTCTCAATCCTTGATTAATGAGTTGGGAATAGGTGATTATCGATGCATTGTTTATATTTCTTGGTACAGGTAGTTATTTCTAATGCAACTGTTCGGCATGGGCTTCTAATGCTAGTTCCTGAAGCTTTTGAGGTTCTAGGAGGTCTAGTTGAGGAACTCGAGGCAGCTCGGCAGCGGTTAGTTGTTGAAGTTAACAAGCCACCTAGAGGAAGGAGGTATTGTTAATTATTTGTTGAACTTCACACTACAGTTTTCCTTGTCCCTGTTCATGGGTGATTTATTTTTCCCCTTTTTAGAACTTATTCTTCTGTCTTTTGAAATTGGTTTAGATTACAGACTTCAAACCAAACGTGCACCAATTTGTACTTTCAGGGTGGACTAAGTTTCTCTTGGTCTTTCTCTTCACAAGAGAAGAGCTTATTATGGCAACATAATGTTTTGTACTGTTTTTTGTAATTGAATCATTTTTTTATATATACTCGTTCAGAACGAGGACAGGTGTGATTCCTCCTTTGGCAAGTAGAGCAACAAGTGCTGCATGGCCATCGGACACCGCCCAAGAGTTCGAGCCTACTAGCACAAGTGTGGGTGCCGAACCCTCTCGTTCAGACCAAGGTACTAATTAGCTAGTATATTATATTCCCCTTCATTTCTTTTCTACAAAAGAAAATAATATGTTTAGTTTTGTATCGACAACTCCTCGATGTTTTATAAGATAATATACCCCTAGTATATCGTTCAGTGTGTCAGATTCCTGGACTAGACCTAATAGAATAGCTTAACTACTGTATATCTTGAACTGGGTAATGTTGCCTAGTTTCATTGTTTTATTATGTACCTTTTTCATTCTCGTCTATTTCAACAATTCATACAGACCCACATAGGTGGAAAACCAGATATAGAACAAGAGAAGGAAAATATGGAAGAGGATTGAAAATGCATGTTTACTCTTAACAAATTTCATACCCAATTCATTATTAATCCGATACATTATAAAATTCAATGTAGGAAGAACGCTAATCCTACTAGAATCCAATGCAAATCTCATGGTCAAGTAGAGTTATTTGAATATGACTCCTAGTGATTAACTGAAGAAAAAAACAGTTACATAAGAGTCTTGACATTAGCCAATTGGCCCTAGATTAGCTATGAGTAAGGACCAAGTTTTTGTGGATGCAAGTTTTTATTTATTTGGTGTTGAATTTCTTGTCCTATCTTTGTAAATTGGGAAGAGCTCTGTTGTTATAGACAATAGACAGTGCATTCTTCCAAATTTTCTTTGTTTTCAATTTTTACTCTCTCTCTTAAGAAATCACTAGTGCTCATTGACGGTCAGGTGTTGGCATGTTTCATATGAGAAATGAAGCATTTGCTGCTCCAGTTGGTGAAGAATTTGCTGCCCCGTTTGTTGAAGCTTTTGCTACTCCAGTCAGTAGAACAAATGCAAACTCTGAGCAATCTTCTAATTTTGTTTCAAATGCTGAGGAGATTTATTCACATTCTGTTCACAGCAGTAGAGCTAGTACTGAGCATACTTTTGTCTCCAATTCGGTAGATGATACCAATATGGTCAATTCGGTAGAGGATATCAATATGGTCAATTTGGTAGAGGATATCAATATGGTCAATTCGGTAGAGGATATCGATATGGTCGATATTGAGCATCCACTCATTTTATCTGGTGATAGAGAAATTCCTTTTACTTACTTGGCTAGTTTGTCGGCTAAGTGGGCAGCATCGAAGGAAAAATCTCCATCCGTTCGTGGAAAAATCAAGGTAGGCAAAAAAAATTATACATTGCTAGTCGACTAAATACTTACCGTTACTAAAGAAAGCGGGCAGCTTTTCTTGTTTGTAAGCTGCAAGATCATCATGGAAACATAAAATTTATTTCATCAATCCATGGGTCAGATTTGGTGTTTGTTAAGTTGTAAGTCAATGTATGTGTAACTTATTGACAGACAGTTTTAGATGAATGTTTAATTTGACTCCTAGTCTAACTCTGGTAGCTCTGCTGAGTGGTCAGGGAAATCCCTTATGTCGATGATATGACATAACTATAATTTTCTTTTTAATATCTATAAGAGTCTTGCCTAGTTTACGTGGACAACTATTTGACCCTTTACTTTGATTGGCAAAGAAATTCGTAGAAAATTAATTTTTAAGTATGTGGTCACCATGGATTGAACTTGTTCACTTCATTTAATGATTCTCAATGTCCTTATTGAGTCATTGACCACTATGTCACTCCATGATGGTTCTATTGAATTTGAAGCTCAAGTATTTTAAAAGTTAAATTTCTTGGAAAGAATACTTTGTGTTCTTTTTCCTTTTGGGTCAAGTGCTTGCATGTAAATGAAATTAATTTCTTTTATGTTACTGAAATTGAAACACGATCTGTGTACATGTAGTGCTTTTTGACTGGTGTAAAGGGATTTCAATTCAAGCAAAGGACAACCTACGAGCTACACGTTTATATCGATGACGGCAGCCTCATTTCTGAGGTACTTATTGACCACGAGGTGAGTCATATACCATATAGTATATGCGTTATTAGGCTGCAGCCTCATTTCTGAGGTACCCTAGCCAAAGAGGGCAATATCTCACCGTTTGTTATGCTGATTATTAGGCTGTGCAAAAGATGATTGGCCATTCTCCAAAGGATGTTACAGATGCTCTTGCTTCTTCTGATATCAAAGTAGTGAGTGGTATGAAGGACACATTGGGACAGTTCCAAGTTTTCTTGGTAAACTTTGAGGTAAATTGGTGGCATTAAGTATGTAGTTTTTTTTATACTAAAATATAATTGGATAGGGTTGAACGGCTGTTGTCCAGCGAGATAAATCGAATTGTAGCTTAAGCTAGCCCAAACACTCACAAATATGATGAACAAAAAGTAAAATACAAATATGTATGTAGTTATGAGTTAATACTTGCATTGTTGTTTAGTATAGAGAGTTCAGTTAATTTAATTATGATGGTGTTTGTATGTTGTGTCATTAAAGGGTACAATGTTGGTTGAGATGAATAGAGCTTCTTCTCTGCCAGTAGTGATTGAAATGGAAGAGGGTTGTGTTGAATCTGATGCTTGGTTGCTTTTGAGAAGACTCAACTGCTCGAATTCTGTTCGAATTGAAGAAGAGCATAATACCCACATGGACCCTATCGAGGTTTCCCCTTAAAATCAAAGGGCTATCTTGGAAGCTTCTTTTTTGCTACACAATGTCATAAACAGTGACAAATGGAAAGAACTTGAAGGATTGAAGTCCATTTTTTTTCATGGAAGTTCTACTATGTTGAGTGTCATGGAGACGCCTAAACTAATCGAGATTGGTGTTCTTGAGATGCGATGTTCTTTACTCTAATATATCAGGTTAACACCCACCGGTGGTCGAAGAGATGACGGGAATCAACTCGGTGACGACAGAATGGCCATCGCTGAAATTTGAGTGATTGCTACAACAGGCCACACGGGGACATTTTATACTTTTTTCATTGATTCTTGTCGTACTTTATCGTGCAATGTTGTACTTGTACATCATGTACATGCTCATAGTAATTAATGTTACGGTAAAGAGACCCGATGTTGATTTACTCGTGATTAGGCTTGTATATATATATATATATATATGTATATATATACGTATGTATATTTAGTACAAGTTGAGTGAGGGGGACAACAAACTCTACATAAGGGTACTATTCTTTTCAATTAAATGAGAGCTAAATATCAATTTTCAAGATTGAATCTGTGATTATGGTATTGAATTAGACTACTACCAAACAATGCAACCAACGTGCCCTTACCTTTTTGGTTTCTAATAAGTTTGTTAGTCAATTGGCATCGAATGAATTTTAAGTATCTTACATGTTTTTATTACAATCACTATGTCTACTGATTGACTGATTATCTGTAACTATGTCTTTATGAATTTTAAGTATCTTGCGTGTTTCAAGTTCAATTATTATTTCTTTAATCAATATATTTATGTTCATGTTTCATGTTTCAAGTTCAATTATTATGTAATTATGTCTACGAATTTGAGGTATTTTCATGTTTTTGTTTAATCACTATATAACTTAAAAAATTGATTGACTTCTATCATTTAAAAATCAGATTTACTTCTATCAGGTAAATTGATTGACTTCTATCAATTAAAAAATTAATTGACTTCTATCAGTTGAATTGATAGAATTCAATCTAATTGAAAACAATGAACTTGAAGTCTTGTTTATAAATTTTTTGATTCGATCTTATAACCTAGAATTTCTTATACATGAAAAATATATAAAATATTCAGTTGATAGCTTTCAATCAAATTTCAACTAATTACTTTCAATCAGTATGTTGATAGCTTTCATTCAGCCGACTTGTATGCCACATTCCCCCTTTTCTTTGAATAACCCCTTTTCATTCCGATCATCTACTTCTGCAACTTTGTTATTTCAATAAGTATTTTTTTTTTTTTTTTTTTTTTTATAGAATTTTAACAAAAAATGTTATTGAAATTTATGTATGTTCAAAGACATAATTGTCATAAACATAAAGTTACCTCTACACTTTTTTTTGAACTCTACCTACAAAAAAACAAAAAAAAGGAATGAAAGGGGATGTAAGGGTAAGATGAGAATACAAATTTTTGTTTAAAATAACTGATATATTTGAAATATTTTAAAGAAATTTCTATAATTAAAATACCTTCACTTAAAAAGCACTACACATAACTATATTTATACTAAAAAAAAATTGAAAAGGTTTAGTTTAAAAAAATATAAAAAGGAAAAAAAGTGAGCCACATGGCATGCAACATATAAGTAGGAAGCAGTCGAAGAACCTAAGTTTTGGTGAAATAATAATAAATGTTGGTTGATATGGTTTCTAAACCAACTCCATTGTTTATAACCGAACATGCTGAAATGGTACTTTGAGAATTTGAAATCAGAAATTTGCGTTTGGGTTGATCCGAATGAAGCTCTTCACTTGGCCACTGCCCTTTTACGGATCAAATTCACAGACTCAAAAACCTTCCTCCTCCTCCTACTCCAATGGCGTTTTCTTATCGCTTCGCTTTCGGCCCCATTTTCTTCCTCCTCTTCCTCTGTTTCTTCATCTTCTTCAACAAACAACGAACCGCCGACGTTTCCCTCTCTCTCTACCAAGATCTCTCTTCCCAATCATCACCCTTCATCACCGTCTCTCTCGCTCCTCCTCCTCCTCCTTCAATCCCCCAACCCCACTTACATTCCTCTGTCATTGAGTCCTTAGCAGCGGTTTCTAAGGATCAAAATGAGGACAAGCCTAATGGCGAAGATGGGTCGGTTTCAAATGATCGAATTGAGGTCAAGCCTAATGGCGAAGATGGGATGGTTTCTAACGATCGAATTGAGGACAGGCCTAATGGCGAAGATGGGTTGGTTTCGAATGATCGAATTGAGGACGAGCCTAATGGCGGAGATGGGTCGGTTTCTAATGATCGAATTGAGGACAAGCCGAATGGCGAAGATGGGTTGGTTTCTGATGGTGAATCTGCTACTGCCAGGGCTGATTTGTGGATGGAGGGATTGAAGCAATGTGATCTCTACATGGGGACGTGGGTTCGAGATGAGGAGCGTTATCCGGTTTATCGAGTGGGTTCTTGTCCCTATGTTGACGAGGCTTATGATTGTGGGAATAATGGGAGACCTGATTCTGAGTACACCAAATGGCGATGGAAGCCTTATGGTTGTGATCTCCCGAGGTATATATGTGCTTCTATGCTTCATCAATGCAATGGATTATTTCTTTATTAGTGCCCCTTTACTGGTTATTGCTGGACTAAATTCCTTGAATGCTTCAACATACTAATTGTCTTTCCTTTATTCCTAAATGGCGGCCTCGCTGGTAGAGGTTTGGAGTCTTAAAGATACACTTCCTTGGAGGTCCTAGGTTCGAAACTCATGACTAAGTTTAATTGTAAATCCTTTGTTGTCTCTCGAGTATGGATTTTGGGATGGCAGGTGCTGAGGTATATAGTAGGGCGAATCTCCGATTCTTGGTTATCAAAAAAACTATTGTCTTTTCTAGAAATACTTGATGCTTTTTTGTCCACATGCTTTGTGGGATATCTTTCAATGGGAGGGTAGTTTTGTGGATTATCTTTTTGAACAATTACTTAGGAACTTGTGGTCCCACAAGAGTGGAAGAATCTTCCAAGGTAGTTTGGGACATTTCTTAAGCCTTAGGTTTATTGGATGACTTATCTTCCCTCTATTGGTTTTGCATCTATGTTTGTTTGTATGAAGCTTTGTTTCTTATTGAAAAACAAAAATAAGCCTTGTACATGTCTACTAAGAAAAGGACCATCTTGTTCACTTGTAGCTCAGATTTAATGCAACAGACTTTTTGGTGAAAATGAGAGGGAAAAGATTGATGCTTGTTGGAGATTCTATGAACCGAAACCAGTTTGAGTCGATCCTTTGTCTCCTTAGAGAAGGCCTCCGAGATAAGAAGAGGATGTTCGAGACCCATGGCTATAAAATAACCAAGGGAAGGGGCTACTTTATCTTCAAGTTTAAGGTAATAAAAATTGCAATGCAATGATATTACTTCTGCCGGTTATATAGAGTTCTTATCTTGTTTCAAAAGAAAATATAGATTTCTTCTCGTGAATGTATTCTTCTTTTGCTGAATGATTTATGCTACTTCAGTTATTGTTATGTGTTATATCAAAACTTTGTGTGCAAGAGAAGATGCCTTTATATTTAAAAGAAAAATAGTTTAGGATTACTTTTGCAAGGGTATGGCTTTCATGCCTTTCACCTAGCCAGCATTTAGTTTGGTGAAATGGTTTGTTTGCATTTTAAAAAACATTATACCATTTATAAAATAACGCTATAAATGTTCTTGAGCTCAAATCTGTGTAAGGGTATCGATGCTTTACCAGTTCCCAGAAATACATAAAACAATACCAAACTCCGAAATAGTAGAAATAGCAGTAGACTCACTTTATTTCAGAGTAAATACTCATAATCCAGGCCATACTTCATTACAAACACTAATAGCATCAACAAGATAAAAGATAGAAGATAAAAGGATAACGACAAGAAAATATGATAGCTAACCAGTGATGTTCGAGAGTACCGGAACCTCTCCTCCAAGTCCTATGACTCAACCTCCACAAAATGAGACCCCTCTAACTCTCCTTTCATTACAATATTTATACTCCAAAATGTCTCCACTCCTCCTTCACATTAAAACCCTATTAAGAAATTACCCAATTCGCCCTTCACTACCTATTTATCGGTTTGAGGTTCTTACAAATCTGCTCGTTTTATTTTTTAATTTTTTGAAAATATATGTTCAAAATAAGCTTAGCACAACAGTAATAGGCATGCCATCCTTTCTTTGAGGTTGGAGGTTCAAATCCTGTACTCAACATTGTACCATATACACATACATATATTCAAAAGAGGGGGTTGTTGGCATCATAATTAGCAAATATTTCCTTACATGCTTTGTTTTTTACAAGCTTTACTTCAATAAAGTACTAAGAATTCTTTGCTGCTACTGCTAAGTAAATGACTCAATTGGCAGGATTATGACTGTACTGTGGAATTTGTGAGATCACACTTTCTTGTTAGAGAAGGAATTCGTATAAATGCTCACGGAAACTCAAATCCGACTCTATCAATTGATCGAATCGACAAAACATCTGCCCGCTGGAAGCGAGCTGACATTCTTGTGTTCAATACTGGCCACTGGTGGACTCATGGAAAGACTGCTCGTGGGTAAGAATTTAAATTCTAAATTGCATAAACATTATCTTGGATTCTGTTCGACTTTACCTTTCATTATCGTAGAGATTAGAATGAAGCTGTGTTTGCAAGCAAAGTGACAAACACAACACTTCATTGCAATCAAATAGACTTTGATCTGGTTTTATAGTACTTTAAAGGGTTTTATAATAACTTTCAAATCTCATTTTTGTCCCTAACTTTCCATGTTTATCTGAATT
This sequence comes from Sechiopsis laciniata, assembly GCA_037833695.1. Taxonomy (NCBI): domain Eukaryota; kingdom Viridiplantae; phylum Streptophyta; class Magnoliopsida; order Cucurbitales; family Cucurbitaceae; genus Sechiopsis; species Sechiopsis laciniata. Next base: position 8,075,566 of record JBBMKA010000020.1, on the reverse strand, counting down.
TTAATTATTCTATTTTAGTTTCTAGACTTCGACATAAAAACATTTTGGACTTTAATCTTGTTGAATTATGTTAAACCACCAATCAACCCAAAAGCTTAAGCTGATGAGTTGGAGTAAATTTAATTATATCAATCAACACTCTCATTCTCTTGTGGGCTTTGAAATTTGAGAAATGCCCTACAAGTGAAATTTGAGATGAAATGACTCGACAGGGGCTCAAACTCATGACTTCCTGCTTTGATACCATATCGCTCACTTGATCGATATAGAATAGTTACAATGTTTCTTCTTAAATAGGGAAAGCCTATTTCCTAATGAAGGGAATTTACAATATAGGGAAATTGTCCAATAAAGAAAAACTATGTATGGAATAAATACATAAAGTCAAATAATTCAACCGTTCTTAATTTTATTTATATTCTTTAACAGAACTCTAACATTTTTTTTTTGTTTTGTTTAGATTTATAGATGTGTGCACGGATAAATATTTGAAACCACATGATGTAATTAGATTTAAAAAATTAACGGAATGACCAAAACAACGTTTTATACGAAATTCAAGATCCAAATCAGAACATTTGAAAGTTTGGAACTTAAACAAAATGTTTGGAAGTTTAAGGACACCAAGATAAAACAAAACACCAAAGTAAGATTTAAGTCTGCTTGAAGTTTGTATGAAAAATAAACTTGTTTTGTAGTGTAGTTTACTCATACTGATACAATTTGATGATGCAGGAAAAATTATTATAAAGAAGGTAATTTTCTTTACCCACAGTTCGATGCCGTCGAGGCTTACCGACGAGCGCTCAAGACATGGGGAAACTGGATCGATAGAAATATAAATCCGGGGAAGCAGTTGGTCTTCTATAGAGGATATTCTTCTGCCCATTTCAGGTGATAAAATGCTTTAAATAGATATATATGCTGATGAAATGCTGGAAAGATATGGTGGAGAAAGTTTGTTTGTGAAAAAATTATTTGTGTGCACATCGGATTTTTTTTATAGACATCCAAGCTTTCATTAAGAAAAAAGTAAAGTCCTAAACTTTAATGAGATAGAATAGTCGTCGTATTTTATTTAGGGGATTTTGCATGTATATTAAAAAAAAACAAAATAATTCCATGTATAGCACAATTTCCAAACTTATTCATTTGGAGCACAAAAATGATTGAAGTCTATCAGTTGAACTGATAGAAAGTCTATCAGTTGAATTAATAGAAGTCTATGAGTTGAACTGATAGAAGTCTAACGATTGGTAGAATAAAAATTTTGGGCAAAATGTGCTATGAATGAATTATTATAAAAAATGTGCTATAATTGTAATGAAGAGAAAAAAATGTGCTGTGTAAGACAAATTCCCTTTTATTTATAAGGCTTAAACATATATATCTACAAGTAAATCTAAAGATACAAGGATAAGTAAATTATCTAAAAAGTCAAACGTAAATAATAAACCAAAAAACACATTTATATTCTATAAGACTGCACACCGGTTAGAAGCATTTCCTGTCTACTAGTACATTTATACTTTGAACTGTGCAAAACAGGGGTGGAGATTGGGATTCTGGAGGGTCATGCAATGGTGAAACTGAACCAGTCTTAAGTGGTGCCATCCTCGACAATTATCCTTTGAAAATGAAGATAGTTGAGGAAACGATCAAGCGAATGAAGGTTCCAGTCATACTTTTGAACGTTACGAGGCTAACCAATTTCCGAAAGGACGGTCACCCATCCGTCTACAGTAAGAATCGGACCGCGGGAAAAAAGGTTTCAACAAGACGACAGGATTGCAGCCATTGGTGCCTCCCCGGAGTTCCCGATGCGTGGAACGAACTTATTTATGCCACTCTCGTTGCTCGGTCGAAAAGGCCAAAGTCCATCTAGTTGAGCAGCACACAGCAACATTCATCTCTCATTTAGGAGAGAATCCACAATGGTTTCCCAGAAGAAGTTCTATTTGGTGAAGGGCTGCAGTCTGAGTTGGCTGCATTTTTGCAAAGGCCTGCCATGGCTCCTTGAATGTTAGTTATGTCTTATTTGCTTTCAACTCCACCTAGCTGCTGTTTACACAATCTCTTATATTTATATTACTCTTTATCAGATTTGAAAGTAAATATCTTGATATAATCTATACTTGTTATGCATGCAATGCAGTTGGTAGGGAGGCTTTCTAAAGATATCTTTTGGTGTAATCTATATACTATGCAATGTCAAGAACATGGTAAAAGCAATCAGCATAGCTTAATTGACATTAGTGTATAATTATGACTAAGAAGTTATGAGTTTGAATCTATTCTCTCCAATTGTTATTGAACTAAAAAAACATGCGAGAAGATTCAAATCTTTGAATTTTTAATTAAAGATATATGTCTTAACTTGCCGATATATGATTTTGGGAAGATTTTCATAGGTAAGTAATCGGCTTGTATAATATATACCTCTCAAGTCCCGATTGTTCTCATAGTGCATAATGGTTAATTGCACAAATTAAATATTGATTAAAATTTTTTAGAAGACTAATCAAATTTAGAAAATAATTATAAATACGATCACTTAAAAATAGTAGCAAATGTAGTCATCAGTATCATTGAGTAACATTTTTTTTTTCAATGGACGATTTTTAAATCATCTTTGTGAAGATGAAACACTGAATGAAGGTGAATAGGTTATTGTCGATGAATTCAAGGTATTCGGAAAGAAACGATTGGCGATTGTACCTCTGTTGATTGAAAACTATTTTATGGCATTGAATGAAGTCGATATGGTGTATTGATTGAAGACTATATACTTGAACTTGCTTCTTTTAATTTCTTCTCGTCTGGCTCAACCTCCATTACTAACATGCAATTGACGTTGATAGACTTTGGACATGGTTCTTTTATTTCTTCGTCAACTAGAAGATAGATCAGTTGAAACTAATTGAGGTCGCTATTAACAAACTGATTGAAGATTACCAACAAATTGATTGAAAGTTATCAAGTGAACGGGTTGAAGAATATCAACGAATTAATTGAAGTATATCAGTTGAATTAATTGAAACTTTGATGTTTTGGTCATTTTATATGGACTAATTTATTTATTTTTTGCTACATAATTATTTTTTAAAAATGTTATGGCTGATATTTCTTTATTTTTTATTTTTTCATTATACAAGTAAAATCTCGTAGGTGATAATGTATTTTTGAACCAAATGGCAAGGTTGAGGGCTTATATATCATAGATATTGAAGGGAATTAATTTTAGATGAGAACATTTTACTTCTCGAACAAAATTAAAATTCTTGAAGTAAAAAATTGCTATCTAAATCAATTTCCCTTTCTTTTATTCTATTTTGTTTTCTTGAAATTTGATTGTTTTAATTTTTAATGAAGAACAACCGGGAGGTAATCCCCCAGGCCCCAGATACCATCTAGGGCTCTCTCAACGCGATACACGACGACACCCAAAATCTCCACCCGCCGCCGTTCGCCGTTCGCCATTCCGGGATCGGAAAATCCCAATTTCATCGAATTCAATCGTTTTTCATCACACCCATTTCATCTTTCAACCCAATTCATCGTTTTCGTTCTGAGATTTCTTCCCCTTTTCCAAATCCGAGCTTTTACGGTCTCAAAAATGGAGGAACTGGTTGAAGGAGATCAAGATTTCACTTCACTCATCAAGCTATTGGCGTCCACCAACAACGCGACTCGAGACAAAACCCTCCATGTAATAATCAACACATGGCTTCCAACTCAAACCACCACCCTCTCCGATGGCGATATGAAGAAGCTTTGGAAGGGTTTGTTTTATTGCGTTTGGCATTCTGATAAGCTTCCGGTTCAGTCTGAATTGATTAATCGCCTCGCTTCTCTGCTCCTCGATCTCGACCTGCCGCTTGCTTCTCAGTACTTCTCTGTTTTTCTTCTCACCATGCGCCGTGAATGGGCCGGCATTGATGCCCTCAGGTTAGATAAGTTTTACCTTTTAATTCGTAGCTTTATGCACCACTTTTTTGCTCTCTTGAAGAATCATTCTTGGGATTTGGAGCTGTGTGGTCGTTTGGTACACGTTTTTGAAGAAAGGGTATTTTTCGCTGATGATAAGCTTCATGGAAATGGTGTTAATTATCAAATTGCTTCTGTGTTTCTTGAGGAACTTAGGCCGTTTCTTCCTCTTGGGAAGGAAGTTATTGATACCCTGTTTAAGCCTTTCATTTTGTCCATGGTTAAACTGCCAGATAAAGTGTTGTTGGGAAAAATTAAGTCTAATCTTTTTGATGTGTTACTTGCAATGGGGAAGCAATTACTCGACCGGCGAAAATGTGGAGATGATGTCGATTCTGGTGATGATATAGCTGTGTATGGGACAATTTCATTGACTAATCTATTCTCAAGTACATTTTATGAATTGGGTTCTTCACCTGATTGCTGTCAAGGGAATAGAAAGGTATTGTTTGCCATGCATGAAGAGTATCAGAAATTGGAGAAAGATTTTATCTCATCTGGAATTGAGATTTTGATTCCAGATCTTCGAGAGCAAGATGGGGATGAAGTGCCTACTTTGATTCCTGTTTCCAGTGAAGTAGAGGCTCCCTCAGAAGGTTCCATGGTTGATGTTGATGTTACCTATGAATCCACTGACGAGGCACAGAAAAAGAAAAAGAAGAATAAAAAGGCCACTGATGATGGTAGTGGCAAGAAGAAGGCCAAGAAGGCAAAGAAGTCCACGAACGGTATTTCTGATCTTGTTTCTGAAAATTCTCCTATGAATATGGACAATGAGAAGATAGTTGCTAACGGTGAGAATTCTAATCATGAACAGATTAGTGATGGAAATATGATAACCTTTGATGAATCTGTGAAATCGAACCTTCAGATGCCATTTGAGAAGGTTGCTGCTGAAGCTGATTTTTCAGACAATGTTGTAAGCCCTTTAATTTCCGCAAATGGCTCGGTCAAGAAAAGAATGAGAGTAAAGAGTGTTGATGGGCAGCAGACACGTGATGTAGTACTTCCCACCGCAGATGATGATGAAGGAAATACAACTGCAAACAATGGAGAGAAGAGTGTCAAGAAGGTAAGGTTTTCCATGAAAAATAATTTGGTATGGAAACCCCATAATCCCATGCCACCTGAAAGTTTAAGACTGCCTCCCACTGTTACTCCGCGGGGAAGTGCACTTAAGAAAGGATTACCTCCAGGTCCTATCTTGGAATTTCCTGCCACAACTAAAAGGACAAAAAGGAGAGCTGTTGCAATGAGGGCTAAGAAAGGTGTAAGAAGCGTGCCTGTCAAACGTGTGAAGAAATTGAAATCTATGAGTACTTAGAAGCCTTTTGTCATAGGGTATGAAGTTGCAGAGGTCCAAAGCTTACAGGTTTTTTTTTTTTTAATCATTTAATGATTTTCTTAATTACTTCGGTTTGTTTGGGCTTTGTGTCATATTGACTTTCATGAACTCAACCATTGAAAAAGAATGAAGATTCTAATGCATTGAGTTGAGAACTTGAAATTGATGCCCCATTGAAATCTATGAGTACTCAGAAGCTTTTTGTCATAGGGTATGAAGTTGCAGAGGTCAAAGCTTACAGTTTTTTTTTTTTTTTTTTTAAATTTAATTTAATTTAATTTTTTATTTTTTTTATGATTTATTGATTTTCTTAATTACTTCGGTTTGTTTGGGCTTTGTGTTATATTGAATTTCATGAACTCAACCATTGAAAAAGAATGAAGATTCTAATGCATTGAGTTGAGAACTTGAAATTGATGCCCCATTGAATTCTAGCTTAAGTGATCAATTTTTCTTTTTGCTTTCCATTATGAAGTTTTGTGCTGGTCCTTCTTGTTTTCCTTCCGAGGGAGTAAGAGTCTTGTGGTACAGGTGTGTGGAAGAAGATGGTTTTGGAGCACAAATAAGTGCGAGCTAGGGTAGAATTTCGGCATAGAGACTGTTGGGATGCAAACAAAGTATCTCACATTGGTTAGATGAGGAAAGATCATGGGTATATAAGTGATGACAACCATCTCCATTGATATGAGACCTTTTGGGGGAAGCCCAAAAACAAAGCCATGAGGGTTTAGGCCCAAAGTGGACAATATCATATCAATGTGGAGATTTGGGTAGGGTTGTCATCCTTATCACCTTATTGTCAATTTGTTTTGAAATGAAACCTCATATTTATCTAATATGGTATATCAGAGCAGAAGACAAAGCTTTGGCTGAGTTCAGGTTCGACAAATGAAATTATTCTTTCATCGTTGGCTTTTAGTATGGAAAAAATAAAAAATGATTAGGAGAAAAATGGAAGAAGTTACGAAGAAAATAAAAATAATTATGAACATAATAAAAAATGATTAAGAGAAACGAGATTATGAAGGAACGGGAACGGGGACGGGGGAGAAAAATCCCCGTTGGCTAAACGGGGCCGGGGACAGGGATTGTATTCCCCGATCCCCGCCCCATTTATCTTTTTTTTTTTTTTTTAACATTATAGTTGAAACTTATAGATATTTTATAAAAAAATCTAATTTTTTTGAACTTTTTGTTCAAAAAATATATAAAAAATGAAAAAAAATTGAAAAAAAATCCCAGTGGGGAACCCGATCTCGGCCGATGCCCCGCGGGGAATCCTCGCCCCGATCCCCGAGAAAAAAATGGGGATTTTTTAGGGGACGGGGATTAAATTTTATGGTGGGGACGGGGACGGGGAAGCCATTCCCCGACCCCGCCTTGCCCCGTGGACATCTCTAGAAATGAATCTTAGTGGCCCATTAAACAACAAAAAGTAATATTGTTAAGGTAAAAATATATTGAATAAACTTTAATGTAATTTTTAATTAAGGAACTAGTGAGTCGAAAATTAAAGAATTAGTGGGTCGACAATTAAGAAATTAGTGGGAAAATAATTTTGGTAAAAAGCCAAATATGGTATGAAATTATAAGAGTCTTGTAGAGCAAGTGAAGGGCAAGAGAAAACAATAGAGCAAGTAGAGAAAGAAGTTGAGAAATAAATAAAAGGTTTTATAAGAAATCTGAGCGCCTTATCTCTCTAGTCACAAAGCGACTGTTCTATTTGTATTTTTATTTTTTTGATTGTTTATAAATTGGTATCAAATTCGATAGTGAACATGACGGATTAAATGCCGCTGCCACGATTGATGAAGGCGAATTATGAGAATTGGAGCATTTAGATGAAAACTCTTCTCGACTCTCATGATGCATGAGAGACGGTCGAAGAAGGTTTCGAAGAACCAGCCAATATTGAAAATTATACGTCGAATCAAACAAAAGCGTTGAAAGACACACATTCAAAGGATAAAATGGCACTGTTCCGAGCTGTTGACGAGTTGAGCTTTATGAAGATTGCGAGTGCAACTACTTTAAAAGAGCATGAGACATTTTTAGAGAAAGTGTTCAAAGGAGGCGACCGAGTCAAGCAAGTGCGTCTCCAAACTCTTTGTGGTAAATTGAAGACCATAAAAATGGAGGAGTCAGAAAGCGTATTTAACTACTTTACGCGTGTACAAACGAACTCAATCGCAACGGAGAAAAGCTAACCGATGCTCGATTTGTGTAGAAAATTTTGAGATAATTGACCAACGATTTCAAAAATGTTGTGTGCGCTATAGAAGAGTCAAAGGATCTTGCGATGCTCACTATTGACGAGCTTGCTGGTTCTCTTGAGGCATACAAGCAACGTAAGAAAAAGAAAAATGAGAAAACGTTGGAGCAAGCGCTTCAAACCAAAGCGTCAATCAAAGATGAAAATGTACTCTATTCTAAAAATTTTCATTGTAGAGGCCGTGGCCATGGAGGTTGTGGAAATGTTTGCAGTGGTCAAAGTGACAGTCATGAAGCGTACGATAAGGAGAAGGCACAGTTGAGCCAAACGAATTGGCGCAGAAAAGGATGCGGTCGAGGAAGAGGTGGTCGATCGAATTATTCTAACATCGAGTGCTACAAATGTCACAAGTATGGTCATTATGTGAGTGATTGCTACTCCGATAAATGTCATAGTTGTAGAAAAGAGGGGCATTTTGCTAAAGATTATCGAGTGGATAAAAGGGTTGATGAAACAACCAATTTAGCATTATAAGACAAAGCGAATGAAGGTCTTCTCTTGATGGCGCATAATGACGACAGCGCAAAAAATGAAACTCTATGGTATCTCAATTCAGGTGCAAGCAACCATATGTGCGGTCACGAGAATCTATTCAAAGAGATGCAAAGGATTGAAGATGGTCATGTATCTTTTGGCGATGCGTCAAAGATGGAGGTTAAAGGCAAATGTACGATTTCTTACTTGCAAAAGGATGGCTTAATAGGGTCAATCCAAGATTTTTTATGTACCAGATCTCAAAACAAATATTTTGAGTTTGTGGCAACTCGTAGAAAAGGGGTTATTCGATATTTTTAAAAGACCGACTATTACACTTAAAAGATAAGTAAGAGTGTTTAGTCGCTCAAGTCGAGATGGAAATAAATCAGATGTATAGATTAAATTTGAGAAGCGTACAAGAAAGATGTTTTCAAGTGATGTAGAAGACAAGACATCGCTTTGGCATCTTCGTTTTAGTCACCTACATCATGGTGGACTAAAAGAGTTAGCAAAGAAGAATTTGGTGCACAAGCTACCTGACATGGACTATGAGGGAAATTTAATGCGTGCTTAGCAAGCATGTGAGAACCTCATTTCAGAAGAAAGCGGAATATCGGACGAAGCAACCTATCGAGACGATTCATACTGACATATGTGGACCAATTATCCCAGAATCTTGCAGCAGTAAAAGGTAATTCATTTCTTTTATTTATAATTTCTCACGGAAAACTTGGGTTTATTTTTTGAAAGAAAAATCAGAAGGAAACTGATATAGGTAATTTAGAGCGAAGGTGGAGAAGGAAAGTGGTAAACATATCAAAGTGATATGATATAGGTGGCAAATACACTTCGATGACTTTTATGGAGTATTGAGAGGAGCAAGGCGTAATGCGATTTCTAATTGCACCATACACTCTTCAACAAAATGGTGTGGCTGAGTGGAAAAATCAGACCATTCTTGATATGGTTTGAGCAATGCTCAAAAGTAAAAGGATTCCAAAGGAATTTTAGGCGAAAGCAGTGCAGTACATAACTTATGTGCAAGCACAATTTATGTGTAAAATCGATGTCTACATGCAAAGTTAGGTGATCGGACACCACAAGAAGCATGAAGCGAACAAAAGTAGAAAATTTCGCATCTCAAAGTTTTTGGTAGTGTGGCTTATGCACATGTACTTGATCAACGAAGAATGAAGCTTGAAGAAAAAAGCAAAAAGTATGTTTTTATTGGGTATGATGAGAAAACAAAAGGGTACAAGCTACTTGACTCAACAAGCAAGAATGTGCTGGTGAGTTGCGATGTGCGAGTAAATGAAGAAAGCCAATGAGACTGGAACAATTCGATGGAAGTTAGAATCATAGTTGAAGAATTACTAGTCGTTGAATCAACAAGTATGCCAACTATCTTTAAAACTAGTGATGAAGAAGATGAACCATAACAACCCAGAATGCAAAGTTTACAAGATTTGTATGATGCGACGAATGAGGTACACCTTGTATGTCTTTTGGTAGATGTTGGAAATATTAGCTTTGAAGAAGTAGTGCGAGACAAGAAGTGACAAACCTCCATGGATGAGGAGATTAATGTGATTGAGTGCAATAATACATGGAAGCTAACAGAATTGTCGGAAGGAATTCAGCCCAGAAATGGCTATTCAAAGAAAAAGATGAATGCGCAAGGCAAGATAGAGCGGTACAAAGCGCGACTTGTTTCAAAGGGATACAAGCAAAAAGCGAAAATTGATTATGACGAAGTATTTGCTTCAGTTGCAAGAATGAAGATAATTTGATTGCTCATTTCCCAAGCTTCTCAATTCAAATGTCTGATTTTTTAAATGGACGTTAAGATGGCACTCTTTAACGGTATGTTTGAAGAAGAAATCTGCATTGACCAACCACCTGTGTACATGAAAATTAGAGAAGAGAAGAAAGTGCTAAAATTGAAGAAATCGTTTTACGGATTGAAGCAAGCACCACGCGCATGGAATACTCGCATCAATACATATTTCAAGGAGAATGATGATGCGATGATGGAAGAGTTTAAGGGCACAATGACGCGAGAATTTGGGCTTGTTGAAATTTTCCTCGGTTTGGAGATTAAATAAAGAGAGATGAATATTTTTGTATCTCAAGAGAAATAAGTGAAGGAGATTTTGAAGAAGTACAAAATGGCGAATTACAACCCAGATTCAATACTAATGGAACCAGGTACGAAAATTTCAAAGTTCGATGGAGGAGAACGTGTAGATGTTAGCAGATATCGGAGTTTGGTGGGAAGCCTTTACTATCTCACATGCACAAGGCCAGATATTTCATTAAGCGTTGTATTGTGAGTCGGTATATGGAGGAGCCAGTTTACTCACATTGGAAGACATTAAAGTGAATTCTGCGATACATTCAAGGTACGATGTCACTTAGGATGTTATACTCGAGATCGAAAAATTATAAGTTAGTTGGTTTCTGAACGTGTGTGATTTAAGTTTGACTATGTATAATATTCTATTGTTGATTTTAGACTTGAGATGTTATTGCTAACACGAAGTATTAAATCGCAGGTATTATGCAGTATAAGCAGTTGAATCGCGGCAAGTGATACGTATTATTGATATCGTTCTCCACAGGGATTGATGTCTAGACTTAGTTTTACTAATTAAAGAGTTGTGCACGAAATGTAAAAGAAGATTAATGGTTATTGTTTTGGGTTTTCAAGACTCTAATTGCAAAGTAAATGAGTAATGGTAAAATGCGGATGCAGAAGATGCTAATCATGCAATAATGGTACGTTTGATTTCATGCTTCCCTAATCTAACGAGAACTTCCGCGCTCATTGATTTATTAACAAAATCCAGCTTCCACTACGGTTCTTCATACTTGAGGTCGGGCGATGCATGCGATAATAGTGTTATTCCTAACCCCTTAAATAATTTGAGAGATCCCACAATCAAACCTATCGTAGCCTACTAGATCTCCCTACAGTTCCTTCTTCCAAGTTTGCTGAAAGTTAGCATACGTGGGTAGCTAATCAACGCATACTTAACAGGTACAATAGTATAAAATCTAACTATCCGCAATCCTAACATGCATTCTACATACGAATCTTACCGATGCTACTAAATTAAGTTAACATAGAAATGACCAACAATAGATAATGCCAATTTATAATGCCATTATAAAGTGTTCACTACAATTCTACACACTACTCCTAATTTACAAAAATAAAACAAAGGAATTGGTGTGGCTGTTGAGATGTATAGACTCCTTATCATCAGATCCTACAAGCACCACCAGTTGCATTCTGCACCGTCTTCTTCCCATGCGTCATGGGTTCTAGCTAGTCGACCAGCTCTTCGATTACAATTTCTTGCCTTCTATAAATATTGATGAATTTCTTGGCTAGCAAGTTTGGATGAGTTGGAAATCTTCATAATGCTAGAATCTCTTGATTATCGTTGGGATTGATTGCTTGATTGATTTTCTGTTTCTTTCCTTGTTGACTTGATTCTTCGAACGTGACTGCTTTTGAATGCGTTGTGTGCTTCTGCCTTTTGTCGTTTGCATCAAGTTCATTCACCAGCATTCTCTTTTCGCGCTCTTGCATTTTATATCATCATTTAGCGCAATTTATTCATTCTTTTACTTTAAAACGCAATGCTTTGCCTTTTGTATACTGAATCATGGATGCATGAAATTTCTAACAGTTTTAATCGCAATTTGTTCTTAACTATTCAATTATGTCCCCCGAACCTTAGAAAATGCAATAAAGTAGTCTAATTTATGCTCTATTTGAGAGCTATCAGTTACTCCAACAGCGATTGGTGTAGAGACATAGACGATTGAAAAAGTACTTCTGGATACGCATTCTTTATGGGCAACACAAGATTTACTTGGCTTTCAAAGAAACAACTGATAGTAACGCTTTCGATATGCGAAGCTGAATATGTTGTAGGTTTTTGGTGTGTATGTCATGCAATATGGCTCAGGAATTTGTTGAGCAAGATGAAACTAAAGCATCTTGGTGCAACCGTGATTCAGGTTGACAACAGATCAACAATTGAGTTATCAAAGAATCTAGTGAACCATGAAAGAAGCAAACACATTGATGTTTGCTTTCATTTTATCTGAGATCATGTGAGGGAAGGAAGAGTGGAATTGCTGCATGTGGTTAGTCAAGATCAAGTTGCAGATATCTTCACAAAATCATAACAGAAAGTATTGTTCGATAAATAAAGAAGATGATTGGCATGACAGATGGTAGAAGCATTTAAGTTTATGGAGGAGTTTTATTGAATAAACTTTAATATAATTTTTAATTAAGGAATTAGTAAGTCAACAATTAAGGAATTAGTGGGGTGACAATTAAGGAATTAGTGGAAAAACATATTTGGTAAAAAGCCAAACATGGTATGAAATTATAAGAGTCTTGTAGAGCAAGTGAAGGGCAAGAGAAAGCAATAGAGCAAGTAGAGAAAGAAGCTGAGAAATAAAGAAAAGGTTTTAAGAGAAAATCCGAGTGCCTTGTCTCTCCAGCCGCAAAGCGACTACTCTATTCGAATTTTTTTTCGATTATTTACAAAAATAATATATTTATTTTGGTCCCTAAACTTTGAATTTTATTTTATTTGGAGTTATTACATAGCAATATATGGGGACCAGCTCTCGAGATTTCTATAAATAGACAACGTTTTTATCTATCCATTGTTAATGATTTTTCTCATTTTTGATTGCTCTTTTCTTTAGAATTCAAATCTGATGTAATTGCAACTATTAAAATATTCATAATACAATTTGAAAACTCTCTATCCTTTCGAGTTAAACACTTTAGAAGTAATGATCAAGGAGAATTTGTGAATAATAGTTTAAATAATTCTTTGAATCTAAAGGTATCTATTTCATGCCCCTACACTCCAGAACAAAATGGGATAATGGGATAGCAGAACGCAAACAAAAACATATTGTCACAGTTGGTTTCTCATCCTCAAAGTAGTAGTCACTTTTATGGGGCAATATATTTGCTCAAATATCTTAAAAGTTTGGCTGGTCAGAGGATTTATTTTCCACCTACGGTATATTTTCAACTTAAGTTATTCATCGACTTATGATTGGGTATTTATTTTGAAACACGTAGATCCATCACCGATTTTTTATTTTTTCTTTGGTGATCCTCTAGTTTCTTCGAAGACCAAAAAGCAGGCCACCGTGTCTCATTCTTTCACCGTTGCTGAATATAGGGTCATTGGTCGGTGTGTCAAATGAAATCACATGGTTGAAGTCCCTTCTTGATTTGCACATTTCGTTTGCAAATACTGCCTTGATTTATCATGACAATTTGGTAGCCATTGCAATTGCTTTTAATCATATATTCTTTCATGTACATATCAAACATATTGAAATTGATTGTCATTTTGTTAGGGATAAGATCAGTCAAGGCTTCTTAAAGCTACTACCCATCCACTCTAAATGTCGGTTTGCTGACATGTTTATGAAACATTTCGTCAACTGTTCTTGTAACTTTATGGTCTAGATGGGTGTTGTAAATTTACATTGATGTAAATCTTAAGGGAACATATCAGCTGCATTATAATTAGTTCAGTATTGTAATTGGTAGTTTATTTCTGCTATAGAGAAGTTGGGTTAGTAGTTGATTAATCTTAACTCCATATTAACTCTAATTGGTTTAACTACATTGTCTTTTCTCCAATATTTGTTGAGCAAACAAAGTTTTCCCACATCGCTAAGATAATTGAAAGATCGTCTTGTGTATATAAAGAGGGAACAACACCTCCATTGATATGAGATCTTTTGGGAGATGTCCAAAAACAAAGCCATGAAAAGTGATTCTCAAATTGGACAATATCATATCAATGTGGAGGTTTGTGGTTTTTGTTGTCCCTAACAAGTGGTATTAGAGCTAAGGCTCTTGACTTAGCGATGTGGGTGAAGACTCTCAATGTACAACAAAGGAGGGGCGAGCCTCGTTGACTCGGTGTACTTTGTTCGAGGGGAGGTCTCCCCGATATAGACAAGATATTTCCTTTATCTTATCCTTAAGATGAGGGATAAGAGGAAACAACACCTCCATTGATATGTCGGGAGATGTCAAAAGACAAAGTCATGAGAGATGATTCCCATTGTGGAGGTTTGTGGTTATTTGTTGCCCCTAACAATATTTAAGAGAGGTTTATCTTGAATACAATTATTGTCAATTGAAAAAAATATTCTTCTCAAATTTGATAATAAATAAAGTTCAATAGCCATAAAAAGTTTGATTCTCAACCTCACACATTGAAAAGTGTTTGATTGATTGATTTATTTTTGTTTATTCTTGTTATTATTGATATTACTTTTATTAAACCTAAAGTCATTTACCTTGCACAATATTGGTGGGGTCGGGACAATGCATGAAACATGACAAGATTTACAAAATGGATGGCCCTTTATGTTTCTATTCGATAATTTTTTTCTTCTTCTTTTGTCTATTCAATTTGTTAAATCAATTTCATAATTCTAGATTGTAATTGATAAAAGGTTAAGCAAATTACAAATACCAAATTTGAGATGAACAAAACAATAAGAAGGAGATCGAAATAGAAAATAAACACATTAGAATTAAGTGGTTCGGGAATTAGCCTTACATCCACTATACAAGTTAGAGATCATTTTCTCATTAACAAATTGTCAAGGATCATCAAGATTACAATGTGTCTCAAATGGTGGCTCTCAAATAATTCTCTCTCAAATGAGATAAATCTTAAAAATGGTCTTATATAGCTCTACCAAAAAATCCATGAAGTTAAACCCAACATTTAATCCAAAGTTAAATTCTCAACTACAATTAGGCTATGTGAAGTCACCAATTACACAATTAATTTTTAACAACTCATAAGCAATTTATATATACTAGAAATTTTATACGTCCATGCGTGTATTTTATTTTAACATAAGTTGTTTTTAAAATTTAGAACTAAAACCATCGATACAATCTAAATTTTAATTTAATTATATTCATTTATATGACGATAAAAGTAATATTGTTATTGTATTAAATACATTATTTTGTAAGAAAACATATTTAAATAAAATAAATTGTGAATTATAAAATCTTTAAAGGTTACTTAAAAGAAACAAACAAAATATGTTATTTCTGTACCTAGGATAATAAATTTTCATACTTCTTATTTTTAAGATGATAATTTTTAATAAATTTTTTATTATTTTATTTATTTATTTATTTGTAAAACATAGTAAATTGTAGATTAAAAAAGAATAATAAAAATGAGACTTTTTTAGTTTAGGAATAATGTAATAATTAAGGATTGAGATCAACATATGAGATAATTTGATAGATACACCGAATTTGACTATAACTTTTATTAGCATCGATGTATATTAATGTTAATTGGAGGTTACTTTTAAAAATGGAGATTTACTCTTATTAAAAAAAAGAAAATAAATAATATTTATTATTATCGTATAAAAGTTAAAAAGTTAAATATATTCTCTATAAAATTGTATCACTCTATTATGTATTAATAGAAGAACTTTATTATCTAAAAAAAATAGAAGAACTTTCTACATTTTCAAATCAATATTTTATACATTTATTACTATTATAAAAAATTATTAATTATTATTTTAAATTTTAATCAACTTTTATAATTTAGGTTATATATATATAAAAAAAAAATGAAAAATAAATCTTACGTGTATCTTTTGTTTGAAGTTTTTTTTTTCTTTTTGTAATTTTTATTTTTATTTTTTTTTATTTTTTATTTTTTATATATATATATTCTATAGAATAAATCCAACCTATCATGTTTTTTAACTCATTCATTTTGAACTATAGATATATTATTTTTTCTAAAATTTTATTCTTACAAAATATAATCTACTTTAAATCGTTTTTTAGAAAGATAGTATTGTTTGTAGGTCCATGATACCATTAAAATCGTGAGTTCCATCATAATGAATGATGTTAATTTAAATAATGAATGAACAATAATAAATATTCTCAAAAAAAAAAAAAGAATGAATTATTCTTTTGTAAAAATCTTAAAGCTTAGAATATAAAAAGGTTAGAATACAAAATATTTTTTATAATTTAATTTATTATGAGTTATTATTCATAATGAAAAGATTAAATTTTATAAGTTTTGGAATTCTAAAAATTTTGTAAGTTTCAATTATTTAAAATTATTCTCAAATAATTTAATAAATGAGCATATTTGAAATAACAAATATATTATTTGGACAAATTAACATGGAAAATATAAGTTAAAATAGACATAAATATTTTAGATTAAAGAATGTAACAATTTTTATATAATAGAAAAAAAATGGTTGATATTTGAATACATAAATTCCTTCCAAGAAAATTACAATTTTTTAGTCATTTTATATACGGATTTCTTCCAATTTCAAGTATAAGAAGATTAGCTCACATTCGTGGAATTTTTCTAAATTTTGATTCTTCTCGTAGTAGTCAATTTTGGTCCGCGTTGTGGACTAAATTTCTTTATACTTTATTTGTACTCCTATTTTGTTGGGGTTGGGTTTGTTTGTCTTTCTATTATTATTTTTAATGAATGGTTGTTGATTTCAAAAAAAAAAAAACATTTTCCTTGATCCTTATAAAATGAAGACTATTATATAACTAACCAAATTTATAATTAAAAATATAGATATGAGTTGCTCTATAAAAATGTTTTCTTTCTATTGGTATGTAACGTATACATCTTCAAAGTATTTTGAAGTCAATTTTAAAATGAAGGAATGAGAATAAAATTGTTGATAAAGAAATAGCTATATCTTCATCCATAAAAATACATTTGTTTGTCAAACGAATTGATACTTGGAATTAAAAAAAAAAAAAAAAAAATGCTACTCAACTCTATTAGAGTAGACTCAAGCAAGATATTGATTCGACACATGTATCTCTTATAACTTGAATATAGCATTACCATTTTTAGAATAATTTAAAAATTGAAGAGTTTATGGAGATCTATGAATTGGGTGAAAAAAATGAAGGGAATAAATCCAAGGGAAAAAAAATAGTGAAAAAATCTAATTAAAAATTAATTAATCATATTTACAAAATTTTTTAAATTCTAAAAGGTACATGCACTTACATGGAAGTATATTTATATTATTCTCAAGCTCTCTTATTTGTAAAGGTTCAAAACATTGTCTTAAAGTATAAAAGATCAGCATTGCAATCAGAAGAAGAAACAAAGATGAACATCAGATTGAGTAGCCCAACAAAAAATATAAGACAATGCAACTAACAATCAATTAAGAAAAGAAAAATAAAGCCAAATATATAAAATAAGAACTAAGAAAAACTCAAATGTTTGAAGAAAAAAAAGGTTGAAGATAGCTCTATTTATAGTTAGTTAGGAGATAAAATTACAAAATCATATATTATCCTCGAACTTTCTTATTTGCAAATGTCCACAGCATTGTCTCACAGCTTAAAAGATCAACCTTGCAAAGTAAGAAAAGAAAAATAAAGGTTAGATTAATTAGTAGTCAAACAAAAAAAATATTAGACAAAGTAACAATCAATAAAAGAATAAAAGTAAAGCTAGACATAAGAATAAGAAATAAGAAAAATTCAAATGTTTGAGAAAAAGATGTTGAAGAGTGCTTTATTTATAGTCATAGAAGATGAAGATTTATATGACCTTTGAGATTTCATCTTTAAATATAAAATAATTAGATAAATTTATTTATTTTAAAATTAAAGTTATAGAAATAAATAGTTGCAACTTCTCATTTATTAAGCATTTAAATGTGAGAATATGAAAGAGGTTAAATAATTAAGATTAATTATATTATGTTTGTGATTATATAATAATGTGATAAATTTTTTTAATAACATTAATATCATATTTTTATTGTTATAATTAAAAAGAAACGTACAAATTACATGGTAAGAATATGAAACTTAAAGCAATTTAAACAATGGAGACATAAAAATAAAGAATATGAAAGAAAAAATGAGGTTGGAAAAAAAAGAAAGACTGCGTGGGTGTGTAGTGCATGGCATTAATATCATATTTTATGGCCACTTTCGCACGTTCATTTACCAAATTTATATGGTCTTGTAAAAAAATGCCAAATTTAAACGGCAAAAGAAGTCTTCGTCGGTGTGTAATGCATGGCATGTTTGTAATTCAAATGGTGGCTTAAGGGTAAAATTGTTAAAAAATGATTCTCCCCCAAAGTCACACTTTAAGTAGTATGATATGATTTGATATGATGTTTAAAAGTTCAGTTTTAATTTGTTTTTTTTTTTAAAAAAGTTTTAAATTTTTTTGTTTACTAACTTAATTGACTTAAAAATTCAAGACTAGAATTCATAATTTTTTGATTATAGAACATACATGTTTTGATTGACAAATTAAGCTTTAGTTTAGATCTCAAATAGCAAATACATTGACAAACAAAATTATTCTAACATTTTTTACCATATTTTTCGAACACACACAAACTCATCAAAAAGTTATTATAACATTTTTTACCATATTTTTCGAACACACACAAACTCATCACAAAGTTATTACAACGTTTTTTTCCATATTTTTCAGGCAAATGTCTATTTTCCCAAATAATTCGCATTTGCAAAACATTGTCTTTAAGAAAACCCTGAAAAGAAAAAAGAAAAATAAAACAAAAACAAAAAGAAGAAAACAACATCTTGTTTTTATGTCGGATGGAAACGAAATCTAATCCATAAGACTGAGCACAAAGTTTTAAAATCTCACAATCAAACCAAATCATTATTATATTAAATTTAGTCTTCTCCTAAATTGTTCTGGCATTTTAGAAAATACACATACACACTATTTCTGCCGGCCAAAACAAATTTAATGAATATAAAATTTACATATATTGATAACTATAACTCGCTTCGCAGTTACTAAAAAATAAATCGCTTCACATAGTTTGGCTCTATCTTATCTATTTTTATTGGGAAATTTACAAGTTCAAAAAATTAGAAAGGTGGTCACTTTAAAAAAATTTAGCAACCATAATTATAGATTTTGTAACCACTCAAAAAATCCAGCTAGACTTTAAGAATAGTTATCATACATACATTAAATACACCAACTCGAATGAATTAATTAAATAGGATAACTTTTCGGAAACTAATTACCATCTCTTTCATTATAATTAAATAGTTTGACAAAATCATCTTTAATACAAAACAAAGTTTAAATTTATAAAAGTGTGGAAAACATTTATTTTTGTCCTAAGTCTAATGTGGAATAAAACGACTCAAGACTGTGTCCATGATTTCATCAACTCTCATAGTCAACTACCATAACATGCTCCAACACTTGAAAAATGTTAAATAATAAAATATGAGTATATCGAAATATACCTAATAATAATCACCTTTAAAGGTATTCACGCTAACAGTCATACACAAGTTGAAATATACAAACATAAGCATAGATAAATACCACTTAAAACAAAACAAGCTCAATGACCTTAGCCTCGAATTTCCTTAAGTCGAAATAAGTTCATCGACCTTAGCCTTATGCCAAAACTTTAACTTCATGAGTAAAAAACTATTTAGATTCTCACATCATTTTGATCCAAACAAGCTCAGCAGCATTAACCTTAAATAACTAATAATCACCACTACCACCTTGCAAATTCCGTTCAAACTCACACAATATTAATAGCTAAACCAAACAAGACATTTTATATTTATAGCTACAATTAACAAACATGACATACTTATACATGTCATACCTAAATTACGAAACATACACTCCCATACATGTTATACAAACAAAGTAAAGAGTGTATATCCACTCTTGGCAACAATAGAAGTATTTATCCCCTATTGGGACCAACATGTCCGCAAAAGCAACAATATCAAAGTAGGGGATCAGTAATCTACCAAATATATTTACAAGGATCAGCAATCCCAAGTAATCAATATTGCATGGACCAACAAGTCTGTTAAATGAACATAGGGGTATTTATCATCCCTCGGGATCTATAGTCCACAAAATCAAGAATAGGGGTATAAATCATCTCTCGGGACCAGCAAGTCCGCAAATGCAACAATAAGGGTATGGATCATCCCTCGAGGCCAGCAAGTCCGCAAAAAATCAAGAATAGGGGTATGGATCATCCCTTGGGACCAACAAGTCCGCAAAACCAACAATAGGGGGCATGGATAATCTCTCAGGACCAGCAAGTCCACAAAAGTAATAATAGGGGTATGAATCATCCCCCGGGACCATCAAGTCTACAAAAATCAAGAATAGGGGTATGGATCATCCCTTGGGACCAGCAAGTCCACAAAAACAAGAATAGGGATATGGATCATCCCTTAGGACCAACAAGTATGGAACAACAAATACTAACATGGGTCATCGACCTACATGCTGTTACTCTCCCTACTAGGGTGTAACGACCCAATTTTTCTTTCCGGTTCCCCAGGTATGTTCAGTTGCTGTTTCGGTCGTTCAGTTGTGCCGTTAGGGCAGTTTAAGCCTTTAGGGTCATTTTGGTAATTTTGCCTTCAGGGTCCGAGGCTGTTTCTATCTTTTGCTAAGTTCGGGTTATTGCTACGATTTCAGGTTTCCAGTGTTTGAGTTGCTTTTTGGGAAGCTTGGAGGTCCTTTTGGTTAAAAGAGTAAAAAAGAGAAAAATGGTTATTTATTCCTCCCTCGCCAGGATTTGAAGCCGGGATCACTTAAGAACTCTATTTAAACCCCTTTCTCTCGAAATCCCAAAAGTCCTAGCCGCATTTCTCTTTTTCTTCATTTTATCGATACCCAAATCATCATTTTTTTCTCTAATCTTCGCCAGATCGCAAGTCCTCATTCGCCGATCCCAGTAGCAACTGCAAGCAGCCCCTCGCGATCGCCATCGCCTCCGCCCGCACGCACGCTCCGCTGCCCAGCCGCTCTTCGTTGATTTCATAGTATTGCGATCGTCCTCGTAGTGCCCAATCGCAGCGCTGTCCAACCGATCGCCCACACGATCGCCACTGGCTCGCCAGCCCGCTCACTGCCGCACCAAGCCTTAGCTGCCGCTTGCCTGTTCGCCCCCTTTGGTCGCCAAGCCCTAGCCGCAGCCGAGCAGACCCATCGCAAGACAAGCCTTTGATCGTCGCTCTTCCCCTTTAGCTAGCAACTGCTCGTCCGCGAACGCCAGCAGCGATCTCAGCTTTGCGATCGCGTTTCCGTCGCCTCAGTTACGTTTCGCCCAAACCCTGCTCATTCTCCATTGGTTTTCCGTGGCTCGATGTTAAGATCCGTTGACCCTTGTTCTATTTGCAGCCTCACGATCGCCATCCCTCTTCACCAATCGCCTTTGCACAGCCTTCGTCGTACGCTGGATATCACGACCATCCACGTTCGCGATCCCCCACGTAGCCTAGCCCTGCCCCACACACCACACAAAGACAGCAGCAGTGCCTCCCGAGATCGGCCTCATGCGCACAGTCCCTCGCCTACCGCTTCGCTCGTGTAGCCACCTTGCGAGCAGCCCGCTTCACCCAGCCTCGCATCCGTATCAGCTCTGCCTCATGTCCTCCGCAGCGTGCTTCTTGGCCAGGTAGAGTTTTGCCCCAGCGAATCTCCGTAGCAGCAGCATCGCCTTCGCGAGTTGCTGTATGATTCTCGTTTTGGGTAACTTTGCTTTCCGAGACCTGTTGTTGGATGCCTAGTTATTGTAACTATTTAGTTGGCTGATTGTTGTTATTTATTATCATTATTTGCTAGGTTCGTGTTGGTTCTACAGCTCAAGGAGCACTATTGTCTGTTTGTGATTTTCTACTTGTTTCTAGGTAAGGATTTCCTTACCAGGGTTGTATGGACCCTGTGCTTGCCACTGATAGTTTTCTGGTTGTGTGTTACTGTTTTCTAAGCATGTTAGTGGATAGGTGCTTGAATGATATTTCTGTTGATATACTCGTTAGCGGATAGGTACTTGAACGATATTTTTGTTGATATACTTGTTAGTGGATAGGATTGTATGACTTGTCTGATAGGACTTGGCATGTAGAATGTTTGTACCCTGATTTGCACCTTTTTGTTTACAGTGACTGTTATGTTTATCAACTGTTGGCATTCTGTATGTTATTGATGCTGAACTTTGTTAGTTCTAGGGTACTCTTTCTTAGCTAGATCTTGTTAGGTTGTCATCATCTAGAGGCTAAGAGTGGACCAACGTATGTGTCCCCACAAGTCGGGTTGTGAAGACAGATTCCTTACCCCCGGCAGCCAGGTATAGAGTAGCTACCACACCGGCATAAGCCTAGTTTGTGGCCTACTAGATTGGGGTACTTTCCTTGGTGCAAGCTTGCCTTTAGACGACATTTAGCTTCAGGTTTTGGGTGTGATTCAGGCTGCTACAGTATGGTGCCGAAGGCCTCCCGCCTGCTGTAGATCAGTGCTCACCTTTTCGAGTCATAGGCATGTGCACCTGGACCGACATAGTTTATGTAGGCCTACATTTATCTGATTTTCAGGAGCATGCGGTGCGTGTATGTGCATTAGGCGCCAGGAGGAGAGCTCCCTCAAGCTAGTGTATCAGTACACCTTTTCGTTCAGTTAGAGCCCAACACTTGAGTACTCTCCCAAGTGTCTAGGATCTACATAGTGAGCCGATCACCTTAGCCGAGAGTTGGAGACTCTTGAGATTTTGGGGGTTATATTGATAACCCATTTGGAGATCCACAGTGGATCATTAGCCGAAAGTTAGTGACCTTCGATGGTTTGAGCATGCTGTGATTGTACTTGTGTTGAGACTGCCTTTGTGATGTTGTTCTGCTTGTATGCTAGGATGCTAGATGATGTGACTTGCGTATTGTACCCTGGTTGGAGATTTTTACTGAGTGCCTTTGTACTCACCCTTATTTTCTGTAGTTTTTCCATCAGGTAACTTGGTACAGCACTGGGACGGCTAGAGGAGGAGCTGCATTGATCATGGGCGTCCGCTGTTTAATTTATGTGTTGTCTTTATTTAGCATGCATGATAGTTTTGTTTGCAATGGCTTTTCATATTTTTAAATTGTTTTAATTACTCTGGCCAGAGACTCAACTATGTCATTATTTTATAAATGGTTCTGAACTTTTAAACGGCATTGGTTTATTGGTTGTTTTAAATTTTATTTTTGAACGTTTTGAACCATGCATGTTGAGTAAGAACCAGGTTTAGGACTGTTTTAGAGTCGGGTTCTTACATAAGGACTAAAAACAAGGTAAAGACACTTAGGTCAAAGCCTAGATTACACCGAGTCTATCAACAACATACTAACTCTAGCATCAAATTCAAGAATACAAGCTCAAATACCTCTTTTCATATTATAATCCAATCCAACAACATATACTTAAAGTTAGCGATCTATATCACACTCCAATCCAAAATTAATAATCACTTCTACGACAATCGAGTCCAGAAACAACCATCTCTTAATATCATGATACGTCTTTGGCTTTAGTTGAAATAGAAATAGTTAGAGGGGTATGTTAGCAATTACTTGGGGAGTAAGTTAGAGTATTTTGTTAGGGTTGGGTAGAGTTTTAAGCATCCAAATATTGTGAAGAATCATTAGGGCTCAAATAGAGTATTCTCTTGGGAAGGGAGGTTCCAAGTTCCTATCAAAACTTGGCTTATCTTGTAGTTCTTTTCCTTTAGATATTAATCTAGATCTTGGATCGTATCATTTGGTATCGGAGCCATTTCGGTTTCTAGTTGTAGAGATGGATGAAGAAGATGTTCGTTTAACCCGAGAATGGTTGCAAAGTCTGATGGCCTTGGTTGGTTCTTTTAAAAAAGAAATCAAAGAAGATATGAATCTGTGGCTAACTTCAATAAAAGAAGATAGCAGAAAAATGAATGAGAGTTTCAGTGACCTAATAAGAGGTTTAGAGAGTTGAAAGAGGAGATCATATTGGCAGAAAAAGAAGAAAAATAAAAAGAGAAGACGAAGCAGATGAATGCCATTGAAGTTAAAGAGTTGTCTAGAACTGAGAAGAAGCGATTGTGGATTCTGGTGACTAAGAAGAAGCAACGGCGAATTCCAACAACGGAGAAGAAGCAATGGCAGATTCCGACGAATGGGAAGAAAAAGCGATGCAAGCTTTGTGAAAATGCAACAAAGAGGAAAAGGCATCTTGCACGGCAGAAGCTGAGAAGAAGAGACTTCGTACACGACAGAGGTAGGAGAAGAAAAGGCTTCGTGTGTTGCAGAGGCCGAAAAAAAAGGTTGGGTGACCTTGGAAAGCAAAGACAACTGTCGGAGAAGAAGATTAAGTATGTGAAACGCAAAAATCGTGTGGGTTTTGCGAAGAGCTTCTGAAAATTACGTTCGGGAAAAAAGAATGATAGGCGGCTAGGGTTTTTTCTCCTCTGAACATGCGGTAGATTGTTTCGGCTAGCACTTGGAAGAATGGGCCATTCTGTGTAGTGGATCCTGGTTTGCAAAGAAAGAAACAATGTGCTTATAGACCGTGGGCCAGAATTACTTGTCCTTTGGGTAAACATTGGGGTGGAGTTTGCATTGTTGCTTTGGGCCTTGATTTTAAGATAAGTGGGTCATTGTTTTCCAGGCTACCACACACCACTTACTGCCACCACCAACCACCGTTGCTTCAGCCATCGCTGCCGTTTAAAAAAATAAGGATTTTCATTTTATGTTTTTCTTGTTGTATCCACCTAGAGGACAATGTGCTTTAAAGGAGGACAAGGTACTTTAAAGGGGCGGGTATTGATACGTCTTGGGCTTTAGTTGAAATAGAAATAGTTAGAAGGGTATGTTAACAATTACTTGAGGAGTAAGTTAGAGTACTTTGTTATAAATAGAGAGGGTTAGGTAGGGTTTTAAGCATCCAAATATTGTGAAGAATCATTAGGGCTCAAAGAGAGTATTCTCTTGAGAAGGGAGGTTCCAAGTTCCTATCAAAACTTGGCTTATCTTGTAGTTCTTTTCCTTTTGATATTAATATAGATCCTAGATCGTATCATATCAATATCTCATCCAATAATGATAAATCAGTTAATTGATCTAATCTAGTCCAAAATCAATTGTCTTTTTATCAACAAGTTCTAAATCCAACACAACAATCACTTAAAATATCTAAATCCATAATCCAACCAGCCTGCAAAACATCACATATCTTGGAAGCAACTTAAATACATCAAATTCTACAAGCAAACACATTCAATGGCTACGATGGTCCAAAAACATACTTTATCTCTAGTCTATACCGACATGGTTGTTAAAAACGTGTGTTTCATGTTTTGAAACAAACGATATGAAATGTAAGGGAGCAAAAAAGTTTCAAAACGTAGTTTGGAATCTGAAAATGGCTGAATTGTACGATCCAAGAGTTGGAATCATACGATTTGTTTGAGTATTGTGACGTTACGTTCTTCAAAAGTTAAAAAAAAGAAGCTATTTCTATTAGAGATTATAGAGATCCACCTCAAAACCAATTGGCAATAACGGGAATAACTCATCCTAACATGCTCCCTCAAGATGGTACCTCTTTTGGGCTCACCAATCTTGAATCGGATCTCAATTTCATTTTTATTGGACCGATACCCGTTTGAGCTTTATTGGCTCTGATACTATATTAGAGAATATGAAGATCCACCTCAAAACCAATTGACAATGAGGGAAGTAACTCATCCTAATAATTCATGGTGCAAGCTCGCCGTGGTTAGAATGAACTTCAAAAAAACTAAAAAAAATTGATAGAAAGAAGAAAGAGTAAAGGGGTGGCTGTCGGCGGCCATATGAAGAAGAAAGAAAGAAATGATTTAGGATAGAACTTTAAGTAGGGTTTTATTTTGTTTCTCTTTTGTATGAAAAATGAAATAAAAAGTACCGAGATTGGTACCAGAGAAGGAAATTTCAAAAATTTTGTTTGACTTTTCAACTTCCATTATAAATAGTCATTAATAAAGATACAGCAATATAATAAAGGTAAGTAAAATAATCCTACAAAAGTTAAAAATAGAAGACCGTTGAATTGCCTTAATTTATTAATAAATTTTTTAAAAAAAGCAAATGAAACTTACATTAGAAAGATCAAAGGATTGAATTGACCATTTAATTTAATATATATTTTTTATTTATTGATAAAATAAAGTTAATTTTTGTTGAATATTTTAAACTTTGTGGAATTAGTATATTTATATAGTTAAATATTTTAAAGTTATATTATATTTAATTTTTGAGGTTTAATTATTTTTATTTATATTTAAATATTATTTATAAAATTAAAACTTACGATTGACGATAAACGATATACAAAAATTAAATTTCGATACACGTTACGTTTCATGAGTTGACAACGTTGTATACCGGAAATTAAATATCTCAAATACAAGTCCAAACAAATAGATAAATATCTAACAAGTATTTAAATAAAATATTTTAGTCACGTGTTGCCACTAACTACAATAAAGGTAGAACTCTTACCTCACCGAAGACTTGACTGAACACCACTCCGAGCAACTCGAGTGAATCATCTACCAAAACAAAAATATCGATCTTGCACACAAAACAACATAAAGTTTAATACAAAGTCAATATGCATAATTGACTAAAAAGAACACAATACAATTTAAAAAATATGGATTTTACCCTTTAAGACTTAAAACGAAGTGCGACACACGATGATACCAAAAAAGAACAGAACAAAGACTTCGCGACTCACAAGTTGAAGCAGGCAGAACTTCCAGCTTGCCATCAACAAGATTTTGGCAAGAAAGTTACAGTTTAGGTGGGTTGTTTTCCACGAAAGCATTTGTACGATGATGGTGGTTTCTCAAACTAAAAAGAAAAAAACCACAATGAATTTTGGTATTCTCGTTTGAACGAAAGACAGGTGAAGGTGAAAAAAACTATTTGAAATTATGAGGCCTTGGCTTTAAATCTCAAAGAAAAAAAAAAAAAAAAAAACAAGGAATTGAACGTGAGGTTCAATACATCATAAGAAAGAATAAACTAATCTAAATTATTAAACCAACAAATTAATCCTCCTGTTTGGATTTATATGAAACAAAAAAATAGAGGAAAATTTCTTTGGTGATGGACAAGTGAGTCCATCGGCTGATGGACATGTGTACGGCCTGGATTAGGCCACGTTTTAAAAAGAAAAAGCAATTTTCGTGGCCTCACGTGCTATACGTTTAATAATCATTTTTTTCTTTTAATTCAAATATCAAATCTCTTTTATTTGTCTAATCAAAATTTTAATATTATTATATATTAAATTTTATTTTTCAAACACACTATTTTAAAATTTCTCCAATAATATCTTCTTAAAAAATGCATTTAACAATTTTTGTTTAATTGTTCTCTTTTATATTTTTCACCACATTTTTTTAAAATTTAACTTTTACACTATTAAAATTTTTTTTAATAGTTTTATAAAAAAAAAAAATTTCTAACTAACTATCTTATGTTTTTTTTAAGCAAAACTATCTTAAATTCTAAACCTCATTTTATAATCTTTTAAAATTTTAAAATTTAATTATAATATTAAAAAAATGAAATTACCAAATAAAATATTTTTATACTAAAAAAAGTTGATTTATTGATTTGGAAGAATAAAAACTCTACCATTTTATTTCATCGAAACTAAATCTAAAATCCTAACTAAAATAGAAGATTTATAACCATCAAATTGAGATTCTAACCACCTAAATGTGGTAGTTTTCTTTTTAAATAGAACCATAAATCCTACACAGTTACTATGATTCTTCTAAATTTAGTGAGCCTTTTACAAGTGGCAAAAATGGTTGAATCTAAAGATAGTTCATTATTTCAAAATCAAAGAGAAATTTTACTCATATGTATAACTAATTGATTTCATAATAAAATCACATCATGTTTCATTGATAACCACACATTTTCAACACTTGCCTTTCTCAGCATAAAGTCATGTGTGGAATGAATAATTTCATCGAAAGATTCTAACTTTGACCTTACTTATAGATAATGATTGAACTTAATATAACATACACACAAAGGTTGAATTTTATATAAATACACAAAATATTAATATTTCTTATGTGAAAAAATAATTATATCTAATTATCTCACATAAAATATTTCAAAATACTTATACAAAACATATTAATATTCTTTGGTTGGATTTTTGTGACCAAATTTTATGCCTCCTAAAAAAAAAAGTTAGTATATCATTATTAAATAATCTCAAACTAAAATATTATGAATTCAAAGTTACCTCCAGTAATTGGGTAAATGACATATTGTTTTTCCTATTCAATGATATTATTTGTTGGCTTACACTCGACGACATGGATGCTATATGTGAATCTTTTTCTATCATATTTTCCTAATTGAAAAAAATAATCATTAGAACTTTTTGATATATATACTTTGAAATTCACAAAAATCCATATAGTTGATGTTGTAGTACGTGTGTAAAGTTAATTATGTGGTTTGATGAAGAAGAAGCTTTTTGTGACTTCACATTTTGTTTGTACCTCATTTTTTCAAGTGGATCTTTCAATCTTTTACGGGGACGACCAACTGTAGTCTTTCTTTTAACTCCATGTGATTCTACTAGTTTATCTTCAATCAAACTTGAATTTTCTTCATTAGTGCCAACATTGTTATCTACTAAAATATTTTTCTTCATCTTCTCCAAATATTTGAGCAATTGAACAAAAATTTGTGATGTGCGCTCAAACAACTTCTCATGTTTTGCTGCTAGTGAGGAAATTTGGCAAGCATTACGACATAAGTAGGTATAACGCTTCGCCATTGATTTTTTACGATTACTTTTTTTCTCAAGTACTTCATTCTCAAATTCACTTGAAGTTCAGGCTTCTTTTTTCCATCTTTTAAAAATATATGAAGTCGAAATTTTATTCACATTCTTTTTTTCAAGAACCTTAAGCGCGTGGGTACACAAAATGCCCATAAAAGGGAATTTCTTGCAACTGCTGGTAACTCTTTGTGTTGAAGCCTCATATTTAACTGACTGGTAATGTGATCTTTCAGAAAATGTCACTCTATATTCCGATGTATCATCACAGTTGTCAATCTTATAGAGACTACACATAAGAATATCAACGTACTCTTTTTGAAATAATATAAACATTTCTGGTGTATATATTTCAGCTGCATGTTGTAACATGTCTGTATTCCTTAACAAGACTGGTGTTGTTTGATTCATTTTGAAGTCAGCAATCAATTCATTGTATCTTCGATCTGCCAACACTCTTTCATAATGTTCTAGGAAACGTAAAATGTCGTGACTTGGCTTCAAATATTTTTTCAATAAACTATTCATACTTTCATTCCGTTGTGTAATTTTCATATCAGCCGTAAAAGTATGGCGCCCATATACCATCCCCCATTTCACTGGCAATTCAAACAAGTCCGTCAACAATTTATGATCTCTAAGATTATGAGTGTCCAACATTTGCTGCCATGCTAACAACCAATCCTCTTCATCATCAAAATCGTACATACAACGACTAAATTCATGAACAAACTGATTTGATCTTTGAATGACGTGACTTAAATTTTTAGCTGCATTTTGAAAAATATGCCAAACACACAGTCAATGTTCTGTCTTAGAAAAGACTTCGCTTATTGCCTTAGCCATGGCTGCAGATTGGTCGTAAGAATTGTTAGTGGTTATTTTTTTGACACTGCCCCAAGAAATATTTCGAATAACCATTTAAAAGATTCCACAGTTTCGTCATAAAGTAAAGCTGCACCAAATACTACTGATTGTTTGTGATATTTACTCCAAATGGGGCAAATGTTCGACCAAGTTCATTTATTCGATAAGTACTGTAAAAAAAAATAACATCTCCAAATAGCCTATAATCACAAATGGAACGTGCATCTGTCCAAAAACTATTAGTGATCATGTTGTCTTCATCAAGTTGCAATGCATAAAAAAAAAAGAACTCTCCACTTATCTTTTTTGAAAATATTGCAACAAAACTCTATCTTCTCCATTTTCGTATCTAGATTTTCGCTTTTTGTGTATATAATTTATGTAATCCTTATCCAAGAATCCCAAATTTTCTCTACCACCAACTTCTCTACTCATTAGCTCCATGGTTGCTTTAATT